>JAUTBT010011568.1:0-23886 GCA_032361225.1 Lepetodrilus schrolli
ATGCGATGTCTGTAGAGTGGCAATGCAGTTATCATTCTTGGTCTTGTCAGTACCAGCCGGTGCTCGCAGGTTTACTGAAACATTCAGCGCTACGGATGTTGCGGTTTCCTCCTGCCCTAAACTGACAAGTCATGATATAAGTGAAAGAAAAGAATCTTGAAAGCAACTTAAAACCCCAATACAAAAAAAACAAAACAAAAAAAACAACTATACTACGTATGCTTTCACCTTTGACATGTGCATGAGTATTCTGCTCACATTCGAAACTCCAAGTTGGTTTATTATGTATTTAAGACTGTAGCGCCCTCTATCTGTCGACTCACCATGCACCGGCCGACTTTGGAGTACTTCCTACCGCCATCGCTGACCTGGTACACGTAGATGTAGTTGTCACGTGACCCTATCGCAATATGGCCGCCATCTACAAGACATTGAGCAGGAACATCTCATTAAGTGCATCTTAGTTGTATCTGGTGAATAGACTGCAAGTCTGGGTCCTGTTCAGGTTCCGGGGAATAAGATCTCACCCATTATACTGCAGCGGGACTATTTCACCCATATGCAAGTAAAGTGAATTACTTCAATACTTGATTGTTTACTTTGAGATTGCCGGGGTACGTACCGGGTGAGAACTTGATGGTCTCTATCTGCTCACTGCCGTCACTATGGACACTGACCACCTCATGAGTGGTCAAATCCATGACCAGCCAGCGGGCAGCATGTGTCCCCACAGCAGCCATGTGACCGTCTGGGTGGAAGCAGCAGCTGTGGGCAGCATCCTGGACAGAGGAAAACACTAGTCTCACAATCAGTGGTAAATCAAAGTAGTCTTTACATAGGAAGAAATATATTTGTCCACAAAACAAATGTTATTCCATATATTTACTTTATTTTAAATTTATTTTAAATTTATTGCCAAAGTCCTTTAAAACTACAGATAATATGTATTTATAAAAGTTCTTAGGATAAAATATGAGATCATTCATACAATTTAATATTCACTCATTCTATCATATTCACTCACTGTCATTCTCTCACTCACTCTATTCTTCCCCTCAATTACATACTCACTCCTCCTACCACCCACTAAATCACTGGTTCATTGATTCACTCAATCACTCACACAAACATCCACCCACTCACACACTGACTCACTGATTCACTCAATCACTCACACACAAACCCCCTACTGACTCTACTCACAGAGATTTCCTTGCACCAGATGACAGAGTGAGACATACTGTCCCACAGATACAGGTGCTTGTCTGACCCACAGGTAAGGAACTGGTGCTGGCTGGGGTGAGTAGCCAGACCCCACAGCTCGTCCATGTGACCCTGGTGGGAGATACAAGACAGCATGCAACATATAGTCAACTAGTTAAAACTAAACATCAGAATACAGGGGCTCCATACCAGGTCAAATATATTGGAAGCATCTTATTTTCAATTTTGTTTTAAAAAATGAATGATTTTTGTAAACATTTTTTTAAGAAACAATTTTTACAATGTAAAGGAAGTCATAATGATTGTTTTCTTTAAATTGTCTCTAACATCTTTGACAAGGACTACATAATTAAAGCCTTCAAAGTGCTGGCCTGAGGACCACGCCTGCGTTTCCCAAAAGCGTTGAACTGTAGTCCAGGGGCCTGTTCCACAGAACAATCGATGTGCTACGAGAGTCTGTACGTGGAGTTTGTAAGGAGTTACGACTCTTGTAGCGCGTCGATTGTCCCGTCGCACGTCGTAGTCCAGGTGTAAATGAGGGAGTACTCCATGTTTTTAATATAGCAGGAAATGACGCATACCTTGATTAACACACAGACTACAGGTATGACCCTTTCGTGAAACTCAGGCCAGAGCTAGTAATCATTGAGGAAAGCTGGCAATATTTTCTAGATCTTTGTCTATCACCCCTCCATCATTAAAAATTAAATTAAGCTTTCAGGGCAGGGTAATAATTTCTTAGTGAATTTCATTCAAACATTGACGACACATTCCTCTTACATTGTGTTATTGATTAAATCTTAAAAGCAGCTAACAGATTTATTATGGTACTTGATTCAAATTGTTTTTTATAATATTCGGTAATTTCGCATTTCTTGCCATGCAAGGTCACGCATGAGCACAGACGCTTTTCAGCCAATCAGTGTATAGCTAGGGGCAATGTTAGCCTTGTTGCATTTTTCAATGTATTTGGTGATAGCGTATTTATTATTAATGATGCAAAGATTCTGAATTTTATATTTTGTCTAGGTAGTACAAAATTTAATTCCATAAACTATTACCAAGATAACAGCTGTGGAAAGTCGCATACCTCACGGGTGGAAGTACGCTACCCTTATATGCTAATTAGCATGGTAGGGAATTTGAAATTACCGAATAGCACTAGGCCAATCTGCATTACATTTGAATGAAGGTAAAGACATTGAGACGAAAATGCTGTGAAGAAACAAATACAATCCTTAAATCCATAAAATATGACAACTCCCTCAACAATGAATGTATAATAAAATTAAGTTGTACATTCCAGAGAAGGAAACCAAACCCAAGTTGAAAGATACCATTGAACACAGTGCATCAGTTACAATGAGTTACCTCCCTTGGATATTAATGTTGACATGACATACCAGTGACCTCAATAACAAAATGGAACCATAAAACATGCATAGATTAACTGATGAGAATGACAAAATAAATTTTGAGGAGAAAACTAGCTTGGAGCCTTGTATATCTGCCTTTTAATCCTAACACCAAAACTTTTTCCTCAGCTACACCAAATATTCTCATCCCTGTGATATAACATTAATATTTTTAAAAATAATATCTAATGACTACACTTTTAAAAGATTGAAACAGGCATTCTATTGAAGCCAAAGCTAAAAGCTACCTTTGGTGCCTGGGTGTACAGAAATAAAACAAAGCAAAATAAGGGTGACATTTATTAAAACCAGTTATGCAGATGAAACACACTCGAAAAGAAATGTATTTATTTGTGTAACAGGAAATGTAAAGTTATCAAGACATTAATACTGATTATTATTAATAACTCCATTTGTAAGTACAGTTTTCAAAATCAATGGAAACATTTTTCAATCATTAACATTGATAAGTAAAAGAGTGAGTTATTATTTTACGTCCTATTAGGAATCTTTCAACCATATGCGACAAACAACAAAAGAACATATATATTAAACAACATTGATATTTTTATATCACAAAACTATCATTGAATACTAAAATAAATCCATGCATGATACTGTACAAAATATAAATATAGTGGATTTGAAACCACCAATAAAAATTTTATGGAACTTTGGGTAAGGTACTCTACCCCACTTGGCCCACCTGTGACGACCATGTAGATGCAGAGGAAGGCAGACTGACAACCCACTGACCTGCACAATAGGGTTAAGGTTGAGGTCCAGAGTTCCTTGCAGCACACAGTTCCGTGTTGTTCCCACCAGGATCAGGTTTCCTTTCCCTTGGCTTAGCGTCCTCACTGGACCGTACATCTCCTCAATCTGAACACAAAGCAGGAATTGTCTTTTAACATTTGATTTATTTGTATTTTATTTTTTTTAAATATGTTTTATTTTATTTGTATTTTTTAAATTTTTATATATTTTTTTATCATTAACATCCGTTTTAATATTCATGGTGACATGAATAAATAAACCAATGTTCAAACTAAATGCATAGTTGACGATAGACATTGTAAGCTGCAAGTCTACTGAAGGGAACAAATGCTGCGATTAGACAGGGAAGTGTGAGAGGATAATATGTTCAAATCTTTTTATTATATATTTTTTTTAATTGGGGTCTGGAGCTCCTTTCAAATTCTTTCACTTATATCACAGCTTGTCAGTTTATGGCAGGAGGAAACCCGCAACATCCGTAGCACTGAATGTTGCAGTAAACCTGCGAACACTATCTGGTATATCCTCGCACGCCCGTTGACTCATGCCCTCATGAAGTGAGTCCTGTATGGAATTAAGTACCCCTGGGGTGCAAGAATGTATCTGGTACTGACAGACCAAGGATTATAACTGCATTGTCACAGAAAATAAAATAAGCGGGATTTGAACCTGGGATCTTCGGTTCTGAAGTCCAACATTCTTCAATAGCGCTACAACCAACTTTGATAAAGGGAAATGAATGATGAGTTTAGACAGGGATCTGAGAGAGGACATGTTCTAATTCTCCACTGGAATGACAATGGGGGCAATTAGGTTATCAATTTTGGTCCGTCAATACCAGCCGGTGCTCACAGTTTTACTGCAACATTCAGCGATATGGATGTTGCAGGTTCTATTCGGCCATAAACGGACAAGCCATGATATAAGCAGCTCTAAACCCTACTAATTCAAGACAACAACAAAAATACCAAAAGCTGTGTTTCACAAATGGATCATGATGGTAGTCTGAGAATAAATTTCCTCTATAGCTTGCCTCTATTGCTATGGCCACACTACAGTACAACCCCTGTGTGCACAACATACCTCTGTTTCCAGGCTGGTCTTCTTGTAGGAACTGTCCCACTGCAAGACCTTCCTGTCCTTCCCTCCTCCAGACAGAATGGACCCGTCCTTCATCACACACACAGAGAACACCCCTCCGTCGTGAGCACCTGTGATGGCCTGGCTGATCCTGTTGCTGCCTGGAAACATGACATGACATGACAGTTTATATATCACATGACAGTTTATAAATAATATACCAGTTTATATATCACATGATAGTTTATTATATAACATCATATGACTGTTTATATATTACATGACATGACAGTTTATATATCACAATACATGACAGTTTATATATCACATGACATGACAGTTTATACATAATATAAGTTTATATATCACATGATAGTTTATATATCACATCACATGACTGTTTATATATTACATGACATGACAGTTTATATATCATGTGACAGTTAATATATCATATCACATGGCAGTTTATATATCACATGCCAGTTCATATATCACATGACAGTTTATATATCACATGACAATTTATATATTAGTAATACATGACAGTTTATTTTTAACATGACAGTTTATATATATCACATGACAGTTTATATATCATATATTACATGACAGCTTATATAAATATCACATATCACACAACGCTAACATTTGGAAGACTACAGTACATTAAGAGTCTACCACTGTGGGGAAAGTGGATATCCTAGATGACCATATCTATTTACGTAGATTCCGGTATGGCTTTTAGTCTACCTGAGTGATAAATACCTTTGCCCCAGATGTAGATGTTGCCATTGGAATCTCCTGAGATTACGTCTCCGTTGTCGGCAAATGCCAGACACAACACATATTTGGGCTTCTCATGTTTCTGAAACATAAAGAAAAACTTACAGTCTTGTGAGTTATTGTTTTACATTGCAGCGGGAATCTTTCACCCTAACACGACAATCCTATATTAGAATGATCATGACTAAATCCCGGCCTTATTGCGCAAATCATACATTTAACATTTTTTGACATAATGTCTTCTTGGTGCTTTTGAGCCAATTATATAATACTCTTTAATAATCTGCTCCTGGCTGTATTAATAAAAATAATAAAGGTCAGCTCAATGGAGAATCTCTGGTTACCTCCTGTAGAAAGACATTATATAACAGCTTGATATTTCACATTATGATATTGGTAATTCTAAGATATTTCTTACTGAGTTTCTTTCCGGTGGATTAACCCTCACCCTGCTGGATTAGGCACAGAAACTATGATCTCTGGTTGCCGTCAGCATGGAGACGGTTAATGTTGTCTACAGCTGGATGACTAAGGGCCTGAGAGTGGTAGACTTGAGGTACTCACATCAAATATGCCCTGCTTCTTGGCCAGCGCACCGCCCTCCAACGTCCAGAAGGTGATTTGATTCTTGCCACACATGACGATTGAGTTCTTCTCCTGGGGATGGAACTCGGCAGCGAGGACTGGTTCTGTAGAACTCTGAAACATGTGACATTTGGATGTGACACAATGGATGAAACTTGGCAGTTTTGACCAGTTCAATGATAAAAATATAATCGTGAAAATGTATTATTGAATACTTGAAAATCGAGCAGTGTATCTTTAAAATTATGAAAATTTACTTATTAGCGTAAATAATTACCTTTGTCTCTGTGATTTTGTGTGGCTTGTCTCGACTGAGATCCCACACTGAGATCACATGTTCGTTGGCATCGTCAACAGCAACCAAATGTAGGCCGCCATCCTGGAAGACAAGTTATCTCCCTTTAACAAGGACTCGACAGTGTGAATGCTGGGTGAATTATGAGCACAAACACCTCAATGAATATTGCTTATTGTTGACTAATTCCACTGTTTATTCGTTCATGTATGTCAATATTTTCATTAACATTAGGTTATTTCATCTAATGCACAATTGAATATGTTATAACTTTGCACATTTTGTGTTATTTGTTAATCTATGTATATTTTTTAGTAAAAGTAGGTTATTTCCATATATTAAATATATCCTCAATCAGGCAAGTGGGAACAGGGCTCGAAGATAAGGGATTGTCCGCCTGCATGAGACAGGTATTATCCACGGGTGAACAAGTGAATAGCCAAGATTAACAAGCCCTTTATCTACAGGTTATATACCATCAAATAAAATCCCATAGACGACAGTGTTAACGTATTAATGCATAACTACTGATTCAGTCATACTGATACCACAAAACAAACTTCATTGCAAAGTTCAGTTCCCCAGCAATGTAGAAATCAAAGAAAAAACACATGTCATTCAGCTTGTTTACATTTCACAGTAAGTGGTATGACGTCATCATAGGTTTGCACTGAAAATATACTGTAAACTTCAACTATCATAAAGACAACAAAAGTAAACAAATTAGGTACTCATGTAGTTCAAACTGAATGTTTTAAACGGCTGGGGACTATACTTGTCAAATACAGTGGAATTGCCATTTATAACCAATCCAGAAAATCCCATCTATGCTATACCGACCTATGTATGGTCATCTTCTTTTTATGGCAAATTCAAATGATTTGGTGGTTTGTTACCTACAGGACAAGTAGTTTCATGTCCAACAGGACAAGTGCTGAAAAACGTTAAATCTCGAGCCCTGGGGAAATATGTCAGAATGGTCATCCCAGCGTGGTATACTGACCAGCTTGGAGAAGGATATACAGCAGACGGCGCGGTCGAAGTCTCCGAGGCCGATCACGTTCAGGGTGTTGAGGCTGACCGAGTCCCAGATTCTCACGTGTGGCTGAAACAAGACCCTCGTTTTACTGGAAGCCCGCACTGACGTGTTAGAATACTTTCACAAAGAGATACTCCATGAGATTTTCACAGAAGCAGAGTGCAAATAGTATAGATGGTGCCAAGCCCAAAATGCCATTGCAAAATATTAAATACCATATACTAGTATAAGGATCTACCAGTTATGATGGAGACAGAAATTGGATCATAATTCGATGAGATTTTTAACATACCATACCATGGTAAAATATTAAATACCATTTGATGAAATTTTAACATACCATGGCAAAATATTAAATACCATACATAAGGAACTACCATTTATGATGGACAGAAAATTTGGATGACAATTTGATGAATCTTTTAACATACCATGGCAAAATGTTAAATACCATACATAACGATCTACCAGATGTGATGGAGAGAAAATTTGATCACAATTGGATGAGATTTTTAATGTAGCAACTTCCTACTCATCACTGTCAATCTTATTACACATGTAAACTTTAAATGTTGAATAATATTGAACTTTAGTATATTTTACAGTATTTTCAAGCATTCAAGGATGAATCTTGATCATTTTTTTTTGGTGGAAATTATTTATAAATAAGGATTTTCATAAATAAGGATAGATATGGAAGAAATGAACACACATGTACTTCTAAGATAACCAACTAGGGAAGAATACATACACAGTATAGGATAGTAATCGATTACAATAAATATTCATACATATTTCATAAATAGTGATAATATGATGATAGATGGAAATATACATCAATGATCAAAATGACAATATACACCACGGTCAAACATAAAACTACTGAATAAACATTCATAAACAAATTTGTCAAATGCTTACATACATGTATGCAAAGAGAATAGTGTTACATGTACTAAACGCCTCTAATAGAAGTATACAGAAAAGCCAAGTCCTGGGTACTTCAAAAACACTCTTCCATTGTATACATTTAACAATATGCAATATGTTTTTGTTTTTGTTTTAATTGAGGTTTAGAACCACTTTCAAGATTTTTCCACTTATATCATGGCTTGTCAGTTTAGGGCAGGAGGAAACCCGCAACATCCGCAGCACTTAATGTTGCAGTAAACCTGCAAGCACCTGCTGGTACTGACAGACCAATGCTGATAACTGCATTGCCATGGTACAGACAGTACATCCTATAAATATCCCATCAGAAAGGTAACTTTTGCGTACATTTGATGCCAGATTCCCAGGACAGAATCTGAACCTGGGGCCTGGGCTCCAAAGTCCAACATTCTACCATTGCATTACCACCCGGCCCATGCAATATGTACTATTATATTTATATTTTATAAAACAGTATCCTAAATGTAAATCGTAGTACTTTTGCATTAAAACATTGTAGAAAATGAGTCAGTGGGCCAACTTCAGCTTGTTGAAAATCAGTTGAAATGAATGATATTTGCTGTTACATTAGTATACACTTGAAGTAAAACTTCTAGCTCCTACATATGAAAGTCAGTATAATAACTGTCAATCATACACAGCTTAAATACTACAGTAGCAGTGATAAAAACCATAGGTTTACAAATAATTATTATGAATTATGATTTTTAATTGAAAAGAAAGAAAAAAGAATTATTTTTTTAATAAAAAGGTTCTCAATATTACTTGTTAATGTATTTCACATCTTTAGATGAAAGAATTAATGCATTAACATGTTAATACTTGATCTCTAAAATACATCAACTGTTCACAAAAAATATATACAGGCCTGTTTAACAGTATTCTTGCTAGACACAACCAGAGATGTCATATAGGCCAGTTATTTTGTTTATTCCTTGTGAAAAGGTTAAGACAGACACACTGCAGGATGTTAGAAGCCAGTTAGCTGATTGAGTACAGTATGATATATGTAGATTGCACTGTGAAGGGCACCTGTCACCTGTCACTCACTCACCCATTTCTGGTCACAATCCTGTACCTCACTTGTACTACTTCGTTTTCTCTAAACATGCGTAAATTAAAGTCAAGCTTCAATTAAAAACAGAAAATAAAATGCTGGGAAAGGGGTGGAACATAACACACTAGAAAACATGCAGGTATAAAAAGCTACGTGAATGTAAGTAAGTTGAGTTTGATGTTGCATTGGAACATTTTTGCTAATTTGTGACAATGTAGAGTGCATGCAGTGTAAGTTGTGTAAATACACAGGAACTAAACACAGGTATATTTCCTGTCAACAAGCCAAGCTCAATTCTCATTAGCATAGTCTCCAAAAAATAAATATCTGAAGTTAAAATTCTAGATCACTGAAGATCCAAATGAAAAAGATAAGATTCCAATTTTCCATATAATTTGTTAAAATGTTATAAGCACAACGGATTGATTAATTTCTTTGTTTGTTTTCCTTTTACCAATATTACAGTTATACGTAACATCTTTGAATACATTATTTGAGGGTTTGCGAGTATTAGTAATATTATTTTTTTTAATAAAAAATAAAATACCTAATGCTTGGCAAGTTGAACATACAACAAAATTTGTCACTTAAATTCTTTTGATTTCATTTATCATGAATTCAAATATATGTGCCCATATTTGGATATATGTGCCATAAGTCACTGACAATATAGACCAGTATAGTAAATGACAAATTTGGTTGGAAAAAGCTAAGAGCTGATTAAACATTCAGAATTAGAAGTTACTAGTACCATTCCATAAAATCTGTTCTGAAGATTTGTAAAGAAAAAAACATTCTCAATCACTTCATGTTTCAATAGCAATGTATGTATGCATGCATCTAGTAAACAAACAAGTGTTGACTGATACATCAAAACCAGGTAAACTCAATCCCATTTCCAAAGGCGATAACAATGAAATACTTATATGAAATTAATAATTGAATTCTATACAGTACACACTGATGACAGGGGAAATAAAAACTTGTAACTTCACAATATTTTATACATATCATGAAAATGATAACAGTATTATTTTCAATTACATTACTACATATGTATTAATAAAAAGGCACTTTTACATTTATCAAGCAATATATGCATTAACACAATTCTTTATCATGTATTTGTCAGATATCTAAATCCGATAAATCTTTGCAGATAATGAATGCTATTGTACTGAAGCACTAGTAAAATATCTGTTTCATATAATATTTCTAAAAATAATACAATATGTATATCATTTGATTTGTCTTGTAATTAATCAAATTTGAAAACCTATGAATACTGAAAGTAATCGACATTTATTAAAACAAAAACAAAATTAGTTTATACCCGAGAGGCAAATAAAGATTTTTGTATTCATATATAAGATTATCAATCTTACTTTTCCGTCTTTCTTGTCGTGGCCTGCAACTTGTCCTGTGGCAATGCGGATCTTGTCGGGATGGATGGCAAGGCTGAAATGGTGCAGATAGCCAGATATAATATAAACAGTAGAAATGACGAAGACTGAAGTGAATAACTAGGTATACTTTTGTACATGTAAGATTGACCGATTTAATCTGCTCCGTGCTGGAGGCAACCATAGATGCCCCAAAGAGCAGTGTCTGTGCCTAGCAGGGAGAGGGTTAATGCTTTACATCACTGTGGGAATATTTCACCCATATGCGACAGCTTATTAGGAATAATGATTGATTGAATTAGTGCTTTATCTCGCAGTGGGAATATTTAACCCATACATAATGAGTAGAAAGTAATGAAAGTTGATGCTGTTTTAGTTTTCTTTTGAAATAGAGCTAGCTGCATTCAAGCTTATTTCACTCACTGTGCAGCTTGTCAGTTTTTTATATTGAGAAACCTGAAACACCTGCATATGTAGCACTGAGTGTTGCAGTAAACCTGCCAGCACAGGCTGGTACTGACAGACCAAGGCTGATAGCTGCACTGTGTGCAGACAGCACCATCCTATCACGATTGCGTCGGTAATCTAACTTCTGTGATTTTCCAAGTGAATTAAATTAAAATCTTGGTGACCAACCATTTGACATCATCACTGTGTCCGAGGTAATGTCTCTGCATATTCTCCTCCACATTGTAGAGAACGACCACGGCAGCTATGAAGTAGACTATCTCCCCTGTCGGCAGGTAGTACAGGTTGGACCGGCAATCACGGCCTCGATACCCATATCTGCTCGAGTCAAGGAACTGTGAATCTCACATTGAATACAAGCTACGTTAAACTTAATGTACGCCAAATTACAAATTAAAATAGCTTTCACAACTGAATTGATTTAATGCAGCAAAAATATTTCACCTATACTAATGGGTGAAATATTCCTGCTACGACAAAAAAACCACTAATCTTTCACAACAATGTCAGGCCTACTGTACTTCATTATTTATTTTATCATTCTCCCATTCAATTAAATCAGAACTATGCCATATTTTTTCAATTGCAAATGATTACACTATATTGTCTTAACTAGATTATCATTAAGAATCTTTTTTATTCCATTCATTGTTATAAGTAGACAAAAAATATTAAGTATTATGAAAAAAATAGGATTTTGGTCAATTTAAGGCTAGTTGCTATAATGCAGGGGAGGGGCGGGTGGTAGGACAAAGGTAGAACAGTTGGACTTCGGAGCCTAAGGTTCCAGGTTCAAATCCCGCCCCGGGGGCTCGGCATCAATGTTCGCGAAAGTTACCTTTCTGATGCGATATTGATAGGATGCGATGTCTGTAGAATGACAATACAGTTATCATCCTTGGTCTTGTCAGTACCAGCCGGTTTTCTGCAACATTCAGCGCTACGGATGTTACGGGTTTCCTCCTGCCCTAAACTGACAAGTCGTGATAATAAGTGAAAGAATCTTGAAAGCGACTCTAAACATAAATTCAAAATAGATATATTCAAAAAATAAAAATAAAATGCTACTATACTACTACCATGGCTACTTACACTATATTAACCAACAGTCAAGTTCTGATTGTATAAATATACTCATCTGTCAGCACTCTGCACACATTAACAGTTACACTACGCATTACATAGATGTACAAGCATGTAGTGTTCCGGGCATGGCTGTACAATCATTAGTTTGTAGTCTATATCAGTATTAGCCTCCAAGGTTCATGCGCTCATGTATATTTAGCATTTATCATTAATTAAGGATGATACGGCCATTGCAACTTTTGATCACTACTACTAATTTGAAATCGTCATGTAAAATGTCTAAATACGAACAATAAATCCCTTACATGGTACCTTTCACTCACATAGACGAATCACCCCTATAGCGCCTTGAGCACTTAACGATTGGCGCCATACTCTGATTCATATTATTATTATTATTATTATTATTATTATTATCTACCCTTCTAGACAGGCTGCCAATTTAATTTAGATACGTCAGTGATACATATACTCCTATAACAAAAACAAAGGCAATATTCAAATATATCAATAAAGATATCACAATTGAGAAGCATGTAGCTATAACCTAGCAAAGGGAACGTGTTTAATAGAATATAACAAAATATAACAGAATACAGTTATTAGCAGCATGCTCTGTTTCATGTATGCACACATGTATATATGCGTATTAGTTGTATTAGCATTATCGTCGCCACTCTTCTAATTGATCATGAATGTATAGCATGGACACCATGAGTACCAGATCTTGATATCTCCGTGGCAGACAGGAAGTGATCAGCATTTACATGGACGTCCGTGTGTGTATGTGTGTGTGTGTGTGTGTGTCTGTGTGTGTCTGTGTGTGTGAGTGTGTGTGTGTGTGTCTGTGTGCGTCTGTGTGTATCTGTGTGTGTGTCTTTCTGTGTCTGTATGTGTGTGTGTCTGTGTGTGTCTGTGTTTGTCTGTGTGTGTATGTGTGTGTGAGTGTGTGTGTGTGTCTGTGTCTGTGTGTGTCTGTGAGTGCCTGTGTGTGTGTGTCTATGTGTGTGTGTTTGTATGCGTGTCTGTGTGTATGTGTGTGTGAGTGTGTGTGTGTGTCTATGTGTGTATGTGTGTGTATGTGTGTGTCTGTGTGTGTATATGTGTGTATGTGTCTGTGTGGCTGTGTGTGTATGTGTGTGAGTGTGTGTGTGTATGTGTGTGTATGTGACTGTGTCTGTGTATGTGTGTATGTCTGTCTGTCTGTCTGCCTCTCTCTCTCTCTATCTCTCTCTCTCTCTGTGCGCGCGCGTGTGTGTGTGGGTGTGTTTTATGTCAATGTAGTTTTTAAAGTTTATGCCGTGTTCAAATTGGAAACACGCTCTTCATTTCCCATGTGAGCTGTCAGTTGAAGATGAGATGTCATATATGAGAATAATAGCTATAGATCATGTAAAGTGTGTCTCCAGCGTAAATTTCAGTTTAATTTCCCTGGGGAAATGCAATAGTTGCCCACCTAAGACGATTCTCGGGTAAGAAAATGTTAACACGTAGCAGTAGATTGTAACAGACAATCCTGGTGACAATCAATGTGTAACAAACAGATAGCAATTCATTTTTAATAAATCTTATTTTGAAATTGAAAATCCAAATGTTGAGAGGACATTGTTTTGTTATGTCCGCTATCCATGATCTACCCACGCCCAATACCACATGATTATCGTGGACTTTCACTAGCAAGTAGAAAATCAAAGTGTGAATCAATATTTTAAGGTTACGCGTATGAATACATACAGGTCAGTAAATTGTCAACCGCTTCACTCATTGATAAATACACCAAAAGGAAAAGTAACAACTTTAAGAACAACTCTTATTACAAATTGTAAATATATATTAAATGCCGTTGATTAGTACATCTAGTTTCAGATCATAATTGTCATCTTGTTTACTATTTCCATACAGTAGCATTTATTAATAGTGGTATGGCGTCAGACATCATGACGTCACGCACGGTCAGAGCTCCCGAATTTGCATAGATATTCGTCAGACAAAGTAGCATGATACACGAAATATCTGTATACTTACTCATAAACTTACTTGAATTACATTCTTATTACGGGGTATTTCAAGGTAATTTGGTAAAATGCTAATAAACACTGTTATTTTATATGTTTGCATATAATATATAGCAAAATAGGGATATTTTTAGAAAGAAAACCGGCAAAAACTATAAATATGTTTCATTTCCACTTTCTATGTCTAATAATACTAGGTAAATAATCCATCTGTAACAGTGAGTGTCGAGAGTGAAATCTTGTCAAATTTCCGAGTAAGTGACGTCGTCGTATCTCGATGTGCTACAGTGTAATAATATCTGGTACAAATGGACCAATGTATTCGATTGACAAGGAAAATGAGATGGGAAGGATTTTGTAGAGAATCGTTTTTAAAAGATGTTAAAATAAATCATTGTTCAAAAACATGAAAAATAATTGCCTCTAGCATCTTTCACAAGGATTACATAAACTGACATGTATATAAAGTGAATTAAAAACATTAATACATGATTATATTATTTTTTCTATTATTTTTCCTCGACTGTCAACAAAGGGAATAAAGTTATTATTGATGTCATCATGAAACTAGTGGAATTAGTTGTGTTAATAATGATTCACTAGCATTATTGCACAATGAATGCTAGCATTATTGTGAATCAAACTTCATTCCTTAAATTATATAGAACAGTGGACAACTGGAAATCTCACGGACAAGCTTAAAAACGACACACATTCAAACATTGATTTAGTAAGCTCCATTAACGTGGATTTCAGGAATGGCGCGATTGGCAAGGACATACTAACAAATTGTTTGAGATTTACAACTTTGAAATGGTTTTGCCTGAATACTGCAGTACTCAACTAGTAAAAGTATTTCTTGTATTCTTACCTTAGTGCGGACAGCGATGTATTCTCAATCTGGCACCATCCACAACGAGCAGAGTCTCTGGCGATGGCTGACTCTCTAAAACACCCACAACACAACACTGTAGCCCTTTGGCAGTCACGTGATGGCATATGTACACGTGGTTTCTGTATCGACGGTTCTAGATATTAACGTTCTATTGAATGTTCGTGACTGTATATGTGGTGTCATCTCGCATAATACTTTCACGGTCGGACATCAAGTGGTATTTCCTCTACAATAGTGCAACAAGAATATAGGTGAGTCTTCTGGTTGTTCCATTATGTCTGATACACAAACATTTTGCCGATGCAGTGTTATTTTCATGTATTATCCAACATGATATACTTTAGCAATCATACTGAATAAAGGTTATATTATCAAATCAAACATATTTCTTAACCGAATTAACAGCGCAAAGGTTCATTATTTCGTATCAGAACACATTAGACTTAGGCCTAATACATAATAGTATATATAATGAGTATAATGACAGTATATAATATATATATTTATTGTTCCATGTTTTAGTGAATTCACACGAACGTAAGGTCATTGTTTAAAGCTATCTTCGAGAATCGTTCTGCTGTCCGTGGACAACTACAACAAATGTCATGATCACGTTGTTTTAAATATTCATGAAAATAGGAGCTGAATTTGATGGCAGAATGTAAAGTCATTGCAAATGGCCTTATTTGGAGATTGCAGTACTCACTTAGTACTCAAAAATACTCAAAGCAATTCTAACATTCCTACCTCAGTCCCTGAAGAAGGCCCGTAATCAGCAGAATGTCTGGCAATGAGTGACGCCCTGTAATGTCTGGCAGTGACGCCTTATAATGTCTGAATGAGTGACGCCCTGTAATGTCTGACAATGAGTTACGCCCTATAATGTCTGAATGAGTGACGCCCTAATGTCTGGCAATGAGTGACGCCATGTCTGAATGAGTGACGCCCTAATGTCTGGCAATGAGTAACGCCCTGGATCACTCTAGAGCTTGGAACTGTCCTCCGACCTATCACAGATAGAGCTCCGTCTTTCGCAAGAGCAACAGATGAGTAGTGTCCAAGCATGTATTTCCCAGGACTCATAGAATACTGTCCAGTACTACTACTACTAATAATAATGATAATAATAATGATGTCAATTTATAATGTTTCAAATTCCACACCGAGTTTGTGCACTCTCATGGCGTTTACATTACTGATACCATGCCAATTGATTAATGTGCTTTCACTTACCCTCTCAACTAACTCTCTGTGTCTCAGTGTGTGGCAGCAACGAATCCTACTTACGCTCACATTTTGACGCCAAGCGGTCACCCATCTATGCACTAACCGTGACCGATCATACTGATCTTCCAACATGAGCAGTGAACATGAAATGCGTGGGACCATGATTCTAAGAATCCGTACATCAGATATTGTCATGTATGAACTGGTACGGCGTATATTGCCTATGTATGAACCGGTACAACAGATATTGCCATGTATGAACCGGTACAGCGGATATTGACATGTATGAACCGGTACAGCTGATAATATTATTGCCATGTACAGCAGAACCGGTACAGCAGATATTGTCATGAACTCGCACAACGGATATTATTATGTATGAATTCGTACAGCAGATATTGACATGTATTAATCGGTACAGTATATATCGACATGTATGAACTAGCACAACAGATATTGTCATGTATGAACTCGCAAAACAGATGTTGTCATGTATGAATTCGTACAGCAGATATTCATGATACTGATTTCGTGTTGGGATGGGTCGTCCTACAGACCGTGGTTCCGCGCTATGACGTGCCATTGATAAAGTCCACTCTGCCAGCTCTCCGTCGTGGTAGAGCGCAATCACCAGGCAATTAGCAGCCGGCATCAGAATTAATTCAGAACACGTATCAAGAAACAATTACCATCCCATTTCCATTTGCTGCGATTTGTAGCAAGTATGTGATAAATATATCACATTGACAATAGAATGGCATGTTAATCAGGTTTCGTTAGCTAAAGTTGCTCATATAAAATTCACTAGCATCAAACATCGACAGTATACCGTGAAACTAGCAATCGAATATATTTGTTGAAATCGTAAAACAATCGATAAAACGTAGCTGAGGTATTCATGATTGTAGATTTGTTGCGACATAGTGCAGTGATGCAAAGAAAAATGAAAACTATGAAAAATGTAACAACTTTTTTGTTCTTACATTTTTGGTGCATCAGGTACCAAAAATGTAACATGTGTTTTTGTTACATTTTTCGTACATCATGTACGAAAAATGTAACAATATTTTTTTGGTTACATTTTTCGTAATACATTGCAACGAAAAATCTAACAATGTGTTGTTTGAGACAATGACATATGCTAACGATATATATATATATATATATGTCAAATACTAATTTATGGGTTATTGCCAATTTTCAACTTGCAATGTCATAGCTCAAGGACCTCAAGGTTGTCGATGAATAAAACCTCGGGCACTGATCTGAAAAATCCATACAATTAAGCAAAATATGCTTGACCGTGATGTCCTCGTCACAACCAACACACCTGGTGATGTAGTTTATTAGGGACATTAACGCTATGACATTAGAACGAGAAATATGTATTGCCTTCTAATTTTCATTAAAGGATTGCAAGTGTTGTATACGTTCATTGGTGCCTAGACTAGTATGAACACAAAATAACAGATGTGCAACCTGTATGAATCCGCGACATTGCAAGTTGAAAATTGGCAATAGCCCGTATAAGTATACATATCGTTAGCATAATGTCATGGTCCCAAGCAACACATTGTTACATCTTTCGTTGCAATGTATTACGAAAAATGTAACCCAAAAAAAATATTGTTACATTTTTCTCAGTTGTTACATTTTTCGTTGCATCAGTGCAGTGCAGTAAAAATGTATTTGCAAAATACTTGATCCATCGTGTTCCGCAATTAGACGTCCCATGAGTTGACAGAGCTAATGATAATTACTAATATTGAACGTAAATCTTATGTGAATCAAATACTACACACTGGTATATCATGCACGGAGAATTATAGATACATCTTGCGCTGAATTATATTGTGTATTTTGGTTTCTTTTGAGAATTAAGTATAGCTCAAGCAACAGCTGGCTGTACTCACAGGTTTACTACAACAATATGCTATACAATTACAAGCTGTTGTATGAAATAATCTTGAAAGAGGCATGAAACACAAAATAACTAAAACAAAATACAAAATAAACGTTTTAAATCTCGCGGGGTACGAATTGCTACCAGGGCTTAAACACGTGTTTGAGATAACTATCCAAATACATCATTATCAAATACAACAAGATGAACTGACGGTTAGTATCAAATTGTATTTCAACTGAAAATAATGTCGCTAAACAATTGTATTTTTCTAAAGTACTGTCATCACAATCTTGTAAGTACTTATGAGGAGGTTCTCGGTTGAGGCAGATATAGGAGTTTTCAGCGAGGTCACAGTCGATCACAGTGGCTTGGAGTATGTACACTTTCACAGCAGTACGTGGGATACTAGTAGTAGGCGTTAGTACTGGCATAGTGCTAATTACAATAACTTAGGATTTACATGGACATGTTAGTTACGTGAACGTTTTAAGCATGGATAATTACAATGATAACGTAGGTACAATTAATTGGTAAGATAGTCTCGACAATAGCAAAAGATACAATCTCAACACGTGATCTCAACAACACATAATTCTAACTTTTATGAATACGCGTTCGGTGTTCAATTCAATTTAGAAGGTATCAATTCACGATTGCTACCTCTAAATTACAAACAGTAGACATGTGTCCCTTCATTATATTGTCAACAGTACTACAGACATAATGTAGTCTGTCTCAACAATATAGTCTCAACAATAGATGTAGTCTCTACAATATAAATAGCCTCAACAATACATATAGTCTCAACGATTATAGTCTCAGCAATAGACATAGTCTCAACAATGGATGTAGTCTACAATAAAAATAGCCTCAACAATACATATAGTCTCAACGATTATAGTCTCAACAATAGACATAGTCTCAGCAATAGATATATTCTCAAAGTCCTCCAGGTCTAATAATTCTACATTAACGCAACTTGTCCCACAGCAGCAGGACACCAGACACCTGACTTGCACGTGCTCTCCCGACAACCAGAACACTTCAGATAATATATTTCTGGGTTACATTATGAGGGCTTTCATGTGTTTAAACATGAGCAATTTGATTTGTTCTATAAAGAAAATTATAGACAATCAGAAAGTTCGTCTCCTAACAAGTGACAAAGACGTCTGATCCCATGGTAGTGTTACGCTGTGCAACGGTCGTTGATCTGATACAGGAACCAGTCTTAAAAAGATGGTGGATTTGTCGGATTGCTAAAACCAGGAAAAGGCTGTATTCGTTGCAACCGGTGGGAAGGATGTGTTCGTGGGAACCAACATAGAAAGCGGGAAATCATTAACTTATGAAGCTATTCCTTGTGTTAGTGAAAAAATGGTAGTTGTAGTGGCACCATATAGGGCAAAGAGTTATCTATCCAAACTTCCGTCCGCTGCATCAACTGTTCTCACCAGAGGGCGCCAACACAAAACTAGACATTCCGTGATAGAAGAACAGCGGTAAATAACAGAAGATTCTGGCGTGTTACCCTGTCAGAGCACGTGACATGCAAGTTCTGTAGTAATTACATATATTAACTTGAATAGGTATGGACGTCCCTACAACTGACTTGACGTTATTGAAGGGAGTCACAACAGCCTGCTCTTATCTGGTATCATGACTCAGGACGAGTTGGTACTGGCGGTATCATGTGGAATGGCGGTACTAGTGGTACACACCGGTATGTGCTGCCACGTCACGATTTCACCACGAATCATTTAATTTATCGTCATTTTTGTCTGTATCATCATCTTTTTTATCATCATCTTTTTTATCATCATCATCCTCATCATCGTCATCATCATCATCATCATCGCTACTGTCCTCCGGCTCACTGAGGTCTGAATCCGGGTCTGTGGCGTCCTCCATGCTGTCCTCGTCCTGGATCAGCTTCACCTCTACCTGGAAAACTGTAGGAGCAACAAGTACACATATCGGTTATACTTGTTTACATATCAACAGCCATTTAAAACATCTCCCTTCCGGTCGCAGATTCCTGATGCCAAAAATTAAAACCAAAAGGGCCCGTACATCTTTCATACCTTTACTAAACAATATAAAATCTGAATTGTTAAAATTACTTTGCTTTCCGTCTTAGTGAATATTTTACTTAATTCTTGATGTATTATTTTTTTAAAGTGCTTTGTTATCGTTTAAAATTGCTTTTTGATATTATAGTATATTGTATTCAATGGTATGATTGTCCATTAGCTTTTAAGTTACACCAATTAATGCTTTTTAAAATCCAACTCATTGTAAGGCTATTGGTTTATGTTGTGTCTGTCCGTTTTAGTATATGTTTACACACCCAATCTTCTTTTACTATCTCTCTATTGTACAGCAAATTCCCCCAGAGGGTAATAACGTCTCATCTTATCTTATCTTATATAGTAAGGGAGACATGCTCATTTAATGTTGTGGTTGTCGATGTTGTTTTGTTTCAATGTTGTGGATGTTGTTGTTGTTATTATTGATAGCGATGGTGGTGTTGTTGTTGTTGATTCTGCTGTTGTTGTTGTTGTAGTTGCTTAATTCGGATTTGGAGCCGATTTAAATGTTATTTCGCTGACATCGTGATCCCGGTATTCAGATTACAGGATTTGTTTGGGCTAGATAATTTCAAGACAAAATTAAATTTGTGTGCCCATGTATTATCAATGTAATATTCGTAGAATACTAGAATAATGAGGAATGTATCTATCCTGCTCTACTTACCTTCTGTTCCGTATATGTTGGCGTAGCTGGAGAGCGGTTTAAAAGACGTCATTTCCGGGGTACCTCCATGAAGTGTCCATAATACTGGTTTTCGGTATTGTTTGAAGGTTCCTACAATGTGATATCCATCTTCCGTCTGTGTGATCTTATGCACCTGACAAAATAGTGCTCAATACATCAGACTACTGCAATGTAACGCTACCCGTCCACCCATCAAGAATATTTCCTCTTTTGAACACTATTTCTAACAGCTACTCAGTAGATACATTCATGCCTACATATATACAGCAAGTCGTACATACATCGTAGTCCGGAGAGAATGTGGCTACTGTCTGTCCAGTGACCTTGTCGGTGACCTTGAAGACATTGTCCTCGCTGTAAATCCCCTGAGATACAAAGAACTTCCCGGATGTAGATGTGTGCAGCTCGCAACACTCGTGGCCTGTCAGCCGCTTCTTGAGCTCACCTTGGAAACATACGTACACTTCTACATCTCTGAATGTCCTCGCAGTTCGAATCGTATATATATATAATCATATACATGAAATCATTTGTGCTGCGAGTTTACAGCTCCGCATGCATTGAACAATAATTTCATTAATGTGCACGACCTGCCAAAATATAGTGTTTGTAACTGTTGTAACTTACACAACCTATTCAGTCAAATGTTTGTAATACGGTGGTTGTGGAACGTATATTTGAGTGAAGCTTTTTGATTGTTTGTAAATTTAAAGGGAGGAGAGCTTCCCTGACATGAAATGTGTATTTGTCCTCAACATCACAACACTGTTAAATACAGTGATAGTCCTGTCGTATCTATAGTTCTCGCTAATCATTACCAGAGCGCTCTATGGTTTCTTATTGAATCATACGAGTTTCATGGAAATATTATAAAATCCAACATGAAGGCTTCTACTTTCCAAACATCTATTGTTCCTGATCACTGATTTATTAATCTATTTGAGGGCAGATATCCACGGATTTCCAAATCAATATTACTCAATTATATATTAACACATACAAACAGAAATGCTGGCAGGCAAATAATATATGGACAGATAGACAGAATGACAAACACTGAGGCATACAGATACAGAGTGAAAGATACAGAGTGTGTGTGAGTGTGTGTGTCTAGGTGTGTCTGTGAATGTGTGTGTGTGTGTGTGTGTCTGTGTGTATGTGTGTGTGTCTGTGTGTGTCTGTGTGTATGTGTGTGTGTCTGTGTGTGTCTATGTGTGTGTGTGTGTCTCTGTGTGTGTGTCTGTGTGTGGTGGGAAGGTGTTGAACTAAACAGACCGGTGATTATGTCATAGATCCGGATGTAAGAGTCGTTGTGATTGGCTAGGACCGTCCTATTGTCCAGCAGCACATAGGTATCCAGTCCGATGTTCTCGTGGAGGTCAGAGGCTTCATACCTCTTATCGAACTCAGCATCAACAAGCTCCTTGTGGAGACATTCTGTAAGATTAGAATTAATTTCTCTTATACTAGTATCACGCTAGTTCCAAATACTCCTGCGTTACACACTATGCTTATTCCTAGTATCTGACAAGGGTAATCGTTTCTCATAGCTCTCGTATCTACTAGGAACCCACAAACACTCTCGTCTGTCGTCGTGATCTCTTATCGGAGCGATGTGGTGTCATAGTGGATATGAGAGCTTCGAGAAACTATACCCTGTGTAATTCGTAGCGTTAATACAATAAAATATGTTTTAACTTACTGTTTTGGATATCCCAGGAGATGAGTATATCGTGAGTGTCAGCGATAGTGTCTCGTTCTCTGTATCCATTGAATACTAAATACGCGTCGTCTCTGGTAAGCTGGGCATCCTCCACGTAAACGTCATCACTGATGCCAACACTTTCTTGAGAGATAACGCTGAGAGAGACTCCCTTGGTAGCATCGAATATATAGCATGGGCCTCCCTCTACTCCAGCCAACACTATGCTCCCGCTCTCATTGGACTGAAACAACCATGGCCCCGTTCTTCACAACAGGTGTAGCTCCAACTGACTGTGTCCAATTTTAGGACCTGTAAATCCACTGCATTAAACACTTTTATGGCTACAATACTTGAGAACCTCGTTGTGGTAGCGATAAAAGTGTTTCTTGTACAGATTTACACTTGTTGCAGGTCACTAAATTTGGACTTACAATCAGTTATAGACACAATTTTTCAAGTACAATTTCAAGTACAATTAATAGTGAACATACAACATCAGAACGTTTCCTAAGTGAGCTATAATTATGCGAAGAGATACATATTTTACAGACGTTGACTTGGATGTACGCTTTTCAGTATATATTTTCATGAAATAAATATTTCAACTTGTTCTTTGTATTGAAACTAATAGCTTCCGGTTTTTATCGATCGTGTCAAGTGCATATATATGGCAGGACGTTGCTGTCAACGTCGTACGGTTCTCATTATTTACAATTTGAGACGTCGATGTCATGGGGTCAGTATGATTCAACGGAAGTGACAATAAGCCCTTATACCTGAAGAAAGTAGATATCTTAGAACGGTTCATATCCGAGCGCCGTTGTTGCCGTCTTCGTTATCGTCACCAACATGTTGCAGCGGTGGATAGTTGGAATATACAGGTCATATGGATGAGTTGTGACACGTGGGGTGGTATTCATAAAGCGTCTTAAGTCCAAAAAAAATGGCTTACGTCTGTAGTATTTGGGGTTATTATTTTTCCTTTTGGCTTAAGTCATATGCCAAAAAAAGTCATGTCTATATTTTGGCTTAAGTCCCCCCCCCCCACCCCCCCAAAAAAAAACAACAACACTTAAACCACCTAGATAGTAGGCTTAAGCCCAAATCATCATCAAAATGGCCGACGACATTTCACATAAGACGGGCAGTGGACGACTATTACAGATGCACAACTCATTGAGCGTTACTGGTTGG
>JAUTBT010011579.1:0-23886 GCA_032361225.1 Lepetodrilus schrolli
ATGATATAATTTGGAATGTGTTGTAATTATTAATGTTAAACCATGTTTAACATTTATGGCTGAAATGCGTTATTCGAATACAGAAACCCTATATTCTATATCTATTGGATCACATGTTTATATTCTTTTAATGGCTTGTCAGCGTGTACATTTGTCATGGCTATATGCTATGCATTGATGTCTTATATTAATTAACCATTTTACTTATTATTCATATATGTGTTTCAGGGTGTGTCCCTATATGGGTCTTCATTCCCAATGCAACAACGGTCAGCAATAAACCCCACAACCCCCGTGACCCGTGTTCGACTTATAAATCCCCCCAATACCCAGCAGTTACATGTAGCTGCTGTCAGTGCCAGGGATGTCGTCGAGTGGGTCATCTCCGCCCGAGTTCAGGACAGCTTGGACTTCATCCTCCTACAATGTATACTCGCATTTAGCACACATCTGAACCAAAATTGGCATGATGAAGGTATTTGAATGATTGTTGGAAATTTAAAAGTTTTCCTATCCTTAAAGGCTAACAATCACAAATAGTGGACCTAAATATTGGTCTGACAAAGTTTTACATGAAAATATATGCATTTGATTTGACTACCGATTATCAATATTTTAATATTGATGGAATTAGATGACCGTAACTATAAATCGTGACAGATCACTAAATGAAAACATATGTCTCATCACCTCGAGTTATGTCCCCTTATTGCAAACTTATCGGCAAAAAGAAATACAAACATATGCAGGTACATTACTAGAAGTTTATACTGGAGATTCACGAAAAATTCCATTATCGGGCGTTGCAGTAGAAGTTTAGAGACGCTTTCAAGAATCTTTCACTTATATTACAACTTGTTATTTTAGGGAAGGAGGAAACCTGCATTGCCATTGTACAGACAGTGCATCCTATCATAACTTTCGCGAACATTGATGTTGGGCTCCCGGGACAGGACTTTGTCTCCAAAGTCCAAATGTTCGACCATTGCTCTACTTGTGCTTCACTGTTTATAGTTAAGGACACATCACCTGTTACAGTGAATATGGTTATGAGCATGTGATGTGTCATTTGTTGCTCAACGCTGCAGTGGGAACTATTCACCCATACTTGATGACCCAACATTTGATTTCACCCCAGACACAGCAGGTTAGGGTATGACTGGGGTGTGTAATTCACATGTACACTACACAATGTACATGCAGTGTAGTGCACACTCAATGTTCCAAAGTAGTAGCAGTGTAATGTTGCATGCACATAACCCCCAGTAGAGACATGGAAGTCTTGCCAGGTCTACTGGCATGCTGGAGTCTAATCATAACCTAGACACTGACATGGCATCATCATAACCTAGACACTGAGAGGTCATCATAACCTAGACAATGAGAGGTCATCATAACCTAGACACTGAGAGGTCATTACAACCTAGACACTGAGAGATCATCACTCACACTGTCGTCATTGTCCTTCATTTGCTGTTTCTTTCTTCTCTCATCCTTCTTCTTCAGCCTTTGTTCCTTTCAACAGAAGTACAATATGGTTGTCAACTGCTGTAACTTAGTGTAACTAGTAGCAATATGCCACATCGTGAACACGCACAAGAATTGCAAATAAACTTTAAAAACACAGGAAAGAGCATAAAACTTTTGATCTAGAAACTGACTAAAATCAAGGCTGTTAATTTCATGTACAACTTTAGGAAAAAATAACATGAACTTGAGATTTGATAATTTTGAAGTTGATAAAATAGGCCTTGAATCTATGCTATGACCTGCCCAGAACTGGAAATTAATAATCAGGACTGGAAGTAGACATGTCTGTGATTCATTTACCATCTGGTGACATAATACTACTACTACTGTTAATAATGGTTACTGATAATGCACCAAATCCACCCCCTTAACGCATGCTTAAAGCGACACATTATATCTTTATACAGCGATAATGTACTTACTTGACCTCTATAACATGGAGTGGGACAACGACTGGTTCACGTACCCTGTGTCTCTGCTTGACCTTCTGTCTGTGCAGCTCCTTGTCAAACTTGTCTTCCTCCTGTAGACGCCGTCTAGCCGCCGCGATGTCCAGACCCCCCATGTCCTCGTCATCCGCACACCACGCCATCACCCGAGGCTTCCTGTACGCGTCACCCACTTCCTGTACAACAGCGAGTCTGACAGTGTCAGAATGTCAGAGGGTTGACACATTTTCCATTATGTTTTAACACAGTAACTCTGCAGTGTCAGTCAAGATGGCAGGTCAACAGTAACTCTGCAGTGTCAGTCAAGATGGCAGGTAAAATTGTAAAGCTCAAAAGATTGTCCCAGACATGGCAACAGACAATTGTGAATTCAGCGGGAAAACAAGTCCAAGGAAATCAATCGACCCCTGGACAAATAAATCAGTGCATGTCCACGCCTGCTGTCCGTGTGAGTTTACCTGGGTAGGTGGCTGGTAATTCTGCTAGTAGATGAGCTGCCATGCATGTTGAGGATCATTGACAGCAAATATACCACCACACTCCCCCCCCACACCCACACCACCCACACACCACCCACACCAAACAATCCATTAGGAATAGTTATACATCAAGTGGCTGAAATAATGTATGTAGCCATGGCCACCAATAAAAGTAATTTTTTGGTCATATATTTGCTTTCAGTGTAGGACCCATAAATTTATGGGTCAAACAAATCTGTCTAGACATCATACTTAGGCTTGTAGGAGTCTTACAAGCTGATATGTGAAAAGCCAATTTTGGTTGGCAACCATGTTGAAAAACGGCGGAGTGCATAGTGCAACCCAACTTTTTTCTTGGTGACATGTAAATTATCAATGAGGGGAGTCCCCTAAACAAAATAATACCACTCTTGGAGGTAGACCCTCCCAGCCCACGGACTAGAAGATTTTTCTTCCGACTGATCGATTCACACTCTTCTATTTTAAGAAGACCTTCTTTATCTTCCAGGCCCCCGTTTCACAACAGCCTCCTAACTATTTAGGAGCTCCTAAACCAGTCCTAAGTGTTGTCACCTCGTAACAAGTGTTTAATGACGACGTCACAAGTCGTATCCCTTCTTAAATAGGCATCTAACTTAGGAGGTGTTAAACTGGGTCATAAAGTTAGGAGCTCCTAAATTTAGGATGTCGTTGTGAAATGGGGGCCAAATGTCGAGCCTCTTCCGATTTCAGAAGACACAAATCGCATGCTCAGAAGATGAACGCTCTCGTTTCAGAAGAGTCTTCCGTCTTCAGACGAGTCAAATCACACTAGCCTGAGGTATTGATGATTGCTTACCTCCCCTTCTTCATCGAACTTGACCTTGGTGTTCAACTGGATATTCTTCTTTAGAAGCTTTCTGGCCTCTTTGGCCCTGGTCACAGGTTTCTTCTTGATAATGCTCGCCAGTCGGCTGGCGTCCACCTGAACAGTTACATGTACAGCTCAAATCTGCATCACATCATCATGCTCACAGAGATGTTTTCTATCTATATTTCTTTTTATTTTGTAAATTGGGATATTATTTCACTATTAGACAATTTACTAAATTTTAGTTTACCATTAATTATTTACTTACACATGGGCAACATACATTGGAGATCTTTTCTTTGTGTTACATGTAAATTGTACAGCAATGTATTAGACAAACACACTCAAGCATGTTTGTATATCTACTACAAAGCCCTGTTTTGATACTGCATACATTCTTCCCCCTGCTACATACATTATCATCTCAAGCAGGTCTACACATATGCATACTCAATTTCACTTGGATCTAAGATTTACACCAACTGCCAATATAAAAAGCCTGGGTATTGTTTCTCAAAGCTCTTATATCCACAATGAGACCATAGCGCTCTGATCGCCATGTATCAGAGATCCCAACGAGAGTGCTTATGGCCTTGTAATAGATGAGAGCGTTTCGAGAAACGATACCCTGTACGATATGTCTATAATCAGCTATGCTACTGTTAGTGTTGTATGATAATTACTTAGTATCTGACCAGAGTGTTACACTACCTCCATATCATCCTCATCTTCTAGATCTGTCCTTCTCTTCACTTGGAACAAAACATCATTGTCATCGACATCAAACCTAAAGCCGACACCGCCTTCACTCTTGACAGAATCTTTGACTGGTCTAGAAGTACTCATGGCCATCTCATCACTGGAGGAATCACAGTCACTAGAATCACTGTCAGAATGCTCACTATCATCACCATCATCATCATCATCACTATCGTCACTATCCGACACATTAGTCCTCATATCCTTACCATTACCCTTCTCAGCCTTTTGCTGTTTTGAATTCTTTTCTGATTTACTGAATTTCTTTTTAATCATCGTCTCTAGGTCGTCCTCTGCATCTTCTGATGAACTGTTCCTGTCCTCCTCTTCGCTGTGCTTGCTGGTCTTGAGCTTGGCGTCATGTAAAGCTTTCATCAGGATGTTCGAGCCCTGGGTCTTCTCATTGTGCTGCTGCTCGGCTATCCTCTGCTGTCTGCGCTTCTCGTCTCTCTGTAGGAATCGGACTCGCGGTACCACGGCCAGGCCCAGAGATCTGAAATATGTGTGCAATATATAAAGCTACTGGTGGTGTGGGCCTGCAAGGTTTTCCCTTTTGCCAAGCCATTAGTCCTGCTTACAATCTATGAAAGCTGGGTTCAATATTCCAGGATTGGCACGGCTCTGTTACTTTATTTCCTTGTTGATCCAGTCTTGTATGTTCGTGGAACTAACAATAATTCGTGGATCTTTCAACTAACAATAATTCAGTCATTGCAGCAGGGATAGAAATTAACACTGGCCCACTAGCCCGGGCCATTTCTCACAATGCTAAAGAAAGGTATCCTAAAGGCTAGTAGAAATTCATGTTTTTTGTAAACATTTATTATTTGTATCACCAATCGGGCAAGTAAGTTTTAAAGATAAGTTTCCATCCCTGATTTTCATAATCAGAAATTTGCAAATGACAGGGAAATGAAACAATTGGAAAGATGAATAATTAATTAGAAAAGTAATAACGAATGTCAATTTTAAAATCAAAACTACCTAGCAAACTTGTCAAAGTCCAGCTTCTTGACATCAAATACAGCTTTGTTGGCCATCAGGAAGACACCTCTCAGATAGGACATGAAAGCCTGGAACAACAAACACCGTCACTTCAATACAATGCCAGCCAGATTAAAACACTTCAATACAATGCCAGCCAGATTAAAACATTTCAATACAATACCAGCCAGATTAAAACACAACCAGCCACATTCTCTTTTCTCACAACAGTCAAATCAAACGCGTCTCCTTTTGGCATCAACAGTTGAAAGTGTTCTGTTGCACTCATGGCAAGCAGTTTTGACGATATTAAATGTAGGGCTTCTATTTGTTTTGAGGCTTGTTTGACACTCTTAAGTGTTAGCAATTATTGAATGCAGCCCTAGAGAACTCAGGCTCCCTAGTAGCTGGTGATGGTATTGGGTCCTGATCCACAGAATATGTTTGTAGTACTATGGGAGTGAAAACTCCTATGTACAGGTAGCTATGACTCTGGTAGTGCTACTATTGTTCTGTGAAACAAGACACATATTGTTGACATTGATCCCACTGGAAGTAACAATCCACCGTCCCCAAATAAAGCAGTGCACAAACTGGATGTGACCGAGAGATGACTTGACGAGGCACACAGTAAAGCAGTTATCTTCCCTACCCGCTGAGCGCTGTCCTTATGGGCTGGGTCAGCAGCACACTGGGCCTCCACTTTGGCCTGAATACTGCTTAGCTTCTTAGCATTCACTCTGCAACAGACAAATAACAGTAACTGCTTCCAGACAAAGTACTAATTACAGTGTGCCTACTTCTCTGAATTCAACAATGATAATGTAAGTCGAGGCTGTACAAATCACTAAATATTCCTTAGCATTACATTGTACAAACATTTTATCGATTTACTTCCTGTAACACTAATAACAGGATATTGTACATTTATTTTATTTTATTTTAGGGGGGAATTGGGGTTTAGATCAGCTTTCAAGATTATTTCACTTATATCACGGCTTGTCAGTTCAGGGCAGGAGGAAACCTGCAACATCTGTAGCGCTGAATATTAAAGTAAACCCACGAGCATCGGCTGGTACTGACAAGACCAAGGATGATAACTGCATTGCCACTCTACAGACATCGCATCCTATCAATGTCGCGTCAGAAATGTAACTTTCGCGAACATTGATGCCGGGCTCCCGGGGCGGGATTTGAACCTGGATCCTTTGGCTCCGAAGTCCAATGTTCTACCACTGCGCTACCACCCACCCCCGTCTTATTATTATTATTAATAATTAGAAGATATATAGAAAATAGATAAGAAGAATAGAAGAAGACGGAGAAGAAGAGGAGGAGAAGATGATGTTTTCAAATGATTCATGATCATGATGTTCAGCAGTCTCCAATGGTCTAAGCTATAACTAATTATACCATAGTTCTACTGTAATTACACAGAGGGTATTTAATGGGGAACACACATCAAGAGGGTATACACAAGTAGCATTGGGAGTTGGTGACTTCCCAGATGTCGGCCAATAAACTCTGGGCTCATCAGATTAGGGGACAGTCCTCTCACTGGTCAGTCAGGCTTCCTTTAATTCCATTACTTGACACAGATATTAGCAGGAATGAGGCAAAATGTCAGGACAATGGGAACTAATTCTGCCTTAGAAACATCTTGCCAAACTTGAAGGTGTGGTATATTGACAACAAAAACTAAATATAAAAATGTAAAATTATATCTGTATATGGGTGAGTGCATAGTCTCGGGTGGTCAAAAAATGATCATTTGTTAATAATTAATCCTAGTAAACCAGCTGCTAAGCTGAATGTGAAAGAAGCCACCGAAAACCTTCATCCTTCGATTCTACAGAAATCTGGACTGTTCATGGCAGATGTCTTCAACACGACTAATTGGATGAGAGTTGGATGAGAGTATCATGAGACTAACATCTGTGACACAAACCAGGGAAAATCAGGTTCTTTATAAAAAATAAAATGTCTAATTTCAATTGGACATCAAGTCTCCTATACTCAGGTAGATAACACTGAGCATAAGCTGATGACATACGACAACAATTAACATTGACAACCACTGAAAACAAACAACCCCTGAATAATTAAGACAACCGTTTGATTCTGAATACTGACAACCAATGAACATCAGGAAGAAATACATTTTATGAATATTCATAGACAGTAGACAACCAACTAGATTGGCAACCATAGAATCCTGGAAACCATTGAATATATAATAAAGACAACCAATGGAAATAAACGATTTAGAAAATCACTGATATTGGCAACCACTGAGTGCAGACAACCACAGTATCCTGACAACCATTGAATGCTGACAACCAACAAATACAGGCATTAAACAACCACTGATATTGGCAACCATTGAGTACAGACAACCTTAGAGTCCTGTCAACCATTGAATACCAACAAACACCAAAATGTCCCAGAAGTCAGTGCTCAGTGGATGCCATGACAGTCATGAATAAAAGCAAGTCTCATCCATAATAATGGAGATTCATGACAACGTTCCCACTTCATCCCGATCGAGCCTGTCCCTTTATCACCCTTTACCCCGTCTCACCAGGGTATCGTTTCACAAAGCTCTCATATCTACTGTGAGACCATAAGCATTCTCGTAGCGATCTCGTATACATGGGAATCGTGCACTTACGAGAGCTCTGTGGTCTCATTGTGGGTACGAGAGCTTCGTGAAGCAATACCCAGTCCTGCACTTAACGAAACGGTCGTATCTGTAGTCCAGGTGTAAATCAAGGTTTACATCATTTCCTGCTATAGTATACTAAAAGCATGGCATACGTCCCTATTTAGGCTAGGACTACAATACGACCCCTTAGTGAAGCTCCTGCCTGGATACAGTGTCTACTTGGCTTGCTCTACTCTGACCAACATTTGACATTTCGTCTCTCCTCTTCCCAGTCTATCGGCTGCCCCTAGGTCCTGCTTCCTGCTACCGACAAGGGAAGCCTATTTTCATTTCAATTATCTCAATCCATGGCCGGTGTTACCATTAAAAGTCTACCTCAAACCAACTCCCTAGATATCATTGAGTATACACTGGACATAATGTCTGGTAATGATGTCTTCCCACTCGCTGGGAACAGCGGACTGAAATATGCTCAGGATTTGTTTGCAACAGAATCGGTGTGGCAGGATATTTCATCCTGACTGGATACAGTGACAGAAATCACTACCAGCGTTTAGTCAGTGTGGGAGTGAGGGTGGCAGCCATTGTAAATATTTAAAGTATTTATCACCTTTTAATTGTGTTCCTCCTTGTCCCTATTATGTTTTGTGTTGCTTCTTTTTTTTTCTTAGCCTTTCTGATTTTCTTAATGTTTGTTTGTTTGTTTTTCTTTCTTTCTCTGGATCATTATTATTCTTGTTATGTCCATCTTTTTTTTATGTGCTCTTTTTTATTTATTTTTTATTTATATATTTTTGACTGGTGGATGGGTGGTGCATATGCATTTACATTCCCTATCCCTACTACTAATGTTGCTCGATTGAATTAGTGCTTTATGTCACAGTTGGAATCTTTCAACCATACACAAAGACACTACTACTACTACTACTACTACCACCACTACAATTACTACTACTAATAGCACTATTGCCACATACTCTATGAACATGGCATCGATCATTACCTGGCCTAAGTATGCTATTAGAAGCAGAGATCTGAGGGATAACCTACACTGATGATAATGATCCACAGCCACAACTAAACTGCACCATGACTACCAAACTACTTGGAGATAAATAAACAGATCAATATTTTGCATTGTGGTCAAGTAGCAATTCATGGAGTTTAGCAAAATCTCAGTCTGAAAAGATTTATTCTAAGAAAGCAAACGGTAACACATAACAATATCTAACAGTAAATTCTCTTCAGGAATATAAACCATATTGCAAAGTATAATTTGACTTCAGTTAAATTTTAACGTAATTTGGAATGTTAGGAACAATGCAAACTGCCCTGTCCCACGAATACTATTGTAGTTCTATGTGCTACATAACTGGCTAGTTAATGCTCGGCTACAACTGATTTACTATTTAATTTCACAGAACAATCTTCTTCCGATTGGTAGCTATATATTTTAAAGTATACTACACATCAATATAAAGTATTCGTTATAAATATTCATTAAGTTTCATGTTAGCATTTATACTAACACTTAATCCAAGATATAACAAGGAACTTATTTAAATACTAAAGAAAATATTTTTAAAATAATTCCAATGAAAATTAGGAAAATAAAGTTGTAACCATGGTAACCCCATCTGTACATTCTTTCTGAATAATTAAAATCAGTAATTTGATCCACATGTGACGTACTTAAACAATGCTTGTTGTCATTATGTCCTCCTTATACAATAATCTGGTCTAGCATTACTAGTACAATTTTAAATAACAATAATAATAATAACAATAATAATAATAATATAATCTATTTATTAGGGGTGCAACAATTCACCAATGTATCATCAGTGCATCGCGATACAAAGTTTGATGATTCGCGTATCATATCGCGAGGCTACGTATCGATACACAACGATACAGATGCATTTAAATTTCTGATTAATGATCATGGGATACATGTTTGAAATAGATTCTGATGTGTTGAAACATACTTCATTGGACTGAAATCCGTACAGAATATAGATATTGTGTTCCTAAACATGCGGAAATTTACTTGTTGGATAACGCATGTGGATGCATCGTGTAAACAAATGAACAGCTAAGACCATGGGAAATCTAGGACTACACTATTTTCATGGAACATGCATATATCAATATATATTTATGTATTATGAAATCAGAAATAATATCAACCATTATTTAAATTCATTAAACAATTTGTTTTGAGTTAATAAAAGGAATGGGGCCCCCTGATCTCCACCTTTGGCTTTGCCAAATTGTCAGTGTGGCAATATTTCGGGTTCAAAGTATCCTTTTGTTTTTCCAATCAAACACATTATTGAGGTATAGTATCGCGTATCGCATCGTGACCTATGAATCATGATACATATCATATCGTAAGAAAATGCATCGTTGTAGGCCTAGTTAATACTTGAGACCTTTGGCTCGGAAGTCCAATGATCTACCAATAATAATAATAATAATAATAATAATTGCATTTATATAACACTACAATATGTGTGCTACAACCTGCCCAACAATTTCTAGACATACCATATTAATAAATATTTCATTACTTTGATGTATATCAACAAGTTTTACTCACCATCATTATTCACGCCTTCTGCATTCTTCATTAGGATGTCTTTGGAAGTTTTAACTGAAAACGAAATGAAAGCTTGAACATATTTCACTTTCCAATGTTAATAAACTTAAGTTTTTGTGTGTGTTTAATTAAAAACAAAATTTGATGCATGACCAATACATTTGATGGGATGAATGTGGTATTTCAGACAATGTTAGTAAATTGTATTCATTATCTAACACCTGCCCCTTTAATTAATTATTAACTGACCATCGTACAGTTCCTTCATCTCCTGTTCCTGCTTAATTGTCAGGTCAGTCATCCTCTTCAACCTCTCCAACTCCTGCACCGAGTACTTCTCCCGTTTCAAGTTTCGATTCCTCTTGCCCCGTTTGCTGCGAATGCTCCTACCCATCTGTCAATCATAGTATTAGCAACATAAAGTTGTGTAGTAATTTCAAAAACCAAATTAGTAAACTATATATTTTATATAAATATTCCTCATTACCCCAATGGAATAAGGGGAAATAATAGTCTATACTAGGTCCACAATACTCATCAATGTTTCAGCCCCAATTGGACTTTCTTCTGGATTACTCTATCAATCACATCTTGTTCACTGGTTACTCTACTTTTTTTATTTAATATTTTACCCGAGTAATCAATTGTATGTAAAATAGTTTAAATTTTAGCATTCTTTCTGGTTAATTAATTCCTTAGCTTGCCTCCATCGAGAACATACAACTAACAGACTAAGGTAACTCATATTATCCATAAACATGATAAATATTCCAATGGCGAGTTCAAAGACTGATCGAATATCGGACATATGTTTAGAGATCAATAAAAGTATTCCAGCTAACAAACATTGAAAATCTAAGTAACGAGTTTACGTTGAGTATGATACCACTTGTTTATAACAGGTAATCCACATTAACATACTTTCAAATAACGGTTTACACGCGATATTAGATATGATCTCCCCAGGTGAAATGCACGTGGACTTCTTGCCGAACTATACGACCCACAATTTACACATAAAGCGATGACGTCAAACACAAACACAACTTCACGTGGTCGGAGAAGCAAGATGAAATCTACATGCTTATGTTGTTTGTACCGTTTACAAAAGGCATACGTAACTCAATTTATTAGACGCATTTCAACAACACATATGAAATGTTCGAACACAGTACAGACCTCAAATAAGAAGAATGAACTAGCGAAACTACCGAATCAAAATGATTTTCCAATGACAGATTACAAACGGCCTTATGTCAAATTGGATTTGGGAGTAGTGTCTTTGGTTGATCAACAAATACTTACAGATAAAAATAGACTGTTGGAATACCTTAGAAGCAACATAATATATGAAGATGGTAAAAAAAAACCCCATATATTTACATATTACAAAACCGCTTTGAATAAACATGATAAAAGTTTTATTAAGACATTAGGGTAGATGGAGGACAATGATGCATACTATTTAGCATCTTAATGCTGCATTTTATTCTTTTACAGTGAAACTATATTGTTATTATATATTTATCATAATAAATTTCTATTATACTTTATTTACATGTAGCCAGGTGTGATATAAGATGCTCCTACTGGTCTCTGCCAGCAGGGTTACCCCTTTGGCTCAGTCGGTAGAGCGTTGGACTCGCAAACCATGCTGGCTACATTCACATAAGTTTATGTATAAGCATTGCGGATTGATTCATACTCATAGGAATGATTTAATCATTTAATTTATAAGATGTAACCATTGTAACCATCCAGTGATAACATAGATCTATTACATGATGCAATTCATTTCAGAATTAATTACTGCAGTTGGGAAACTATCTGGTACACCTGTGTTTGGTAAGATTATGACCAATGTACAGAGTGATGTATATACTGTAGTATTTGTTTGCACATATTAAAACTAGAAGTACTGCACCAATCACCGCTACGGATGTTGCGGGTTTCCTCCTGCCCTAATCTGACAAGCTGTGATTTGAATGAATTAGATAAAAAAATCATTCAAATTAAAACTGAATAGTACAAGCTTTATCATAATTATAATATCTATTAATCTATTCATACAGAAAAAAATATAGAAATCCTTCTTAACGTTTATAAAGAAACTTTTTCAAAAAGAAATACTGTAGTTCTCCTAAACACTGCATCCAATCAAAATATGGTCACCTCTGTGTCCATATTTCAGGTGATTATCAAGAATATCATCAGTCCATCTCCACCCACAGTGTGTCTGGCCAGAAGGTCGTTGACCAGGGTGACCAGCAATCAGCGGTGTCCATTGCCAATGTTTTGCCAGAACTCCGCGAATATTTCAACTGTGGCCAGCTAGACATTGCTCTGGGAAATCCACGGTACCACATTTTCATTATTGTTATCAGGATTACGTAGCTTGCCTTCCAGTAAATGGTTGAATTCATCAGTCAGAGTATGAGGAGTAATAGTTAGGAGATCAAACGTTAGAATCTTTGTTAATATTCTGAACATACAATATCTGTTTATTTTCTGAACATACAATATTTGTTTATTTTCTGAACATACAATATGTGTTTATTTTCTGAACATACAATATTTGTTTATTTTCTGAACATACAATATTTGTTTATATTCTGAACATACAATATTTGTTTATATTCTGGACATACAATATTTGTTTATATTCTGAACATACAATATTTGTTTATATTCTGAACATATTTGTTTATATTCTGAACATACAATATTTGTTTATATTCTGAACATACAATATTTGTTTATATTCTGAACATACAATATTTGTGGTTCATGTGAATTATAGTGGTATTTATCTATTTACCAATGAAAGGCCAGCTGATTAGCTGTTCTATTATCTCCTAGGTACCACAGTGGCGTGGTGATGTTCTCCAAGACTGACGAGGCGAAGAAAAGGATTAAAAAATGTGTCACTGCAGCTCAGTCTCAGAAGAAAACTCACTTGAAATATTTGTAAGTGAAAATGGTAACTTGTCACTTGCAAGTCTAAAATAATTCACTTAAAATACTCAACAAAATAAATTGAGAGCAAGCAGATATTTCGTATGGAAGATTTCTACCAAATTTCATAACTTGGCGTGAGGAATCTAATGACATTCTTCTTCCAATATATTTGCTAGTTCTTGAAGAGTACCTGTTGACGTTTGGAAATTCCTTGTTAAAATATTATTAAGCTAAATTTAATCTCCTAAACAGCAACTGGCTCTTAATTAATTTCACTTTAATATTTCATTCGTCACGTATGGGTGAAAGATTCCCGCTGTGACATAAAACAATAATTCACTCACTTTAACATTTTCAACTCACTGGGGAGTATGCAACCCAAACTTTTGGTCATTCTATAAATTAAGTTTCTAATATTAATTAATACGTACAACTAGTGTAAGATTTCTCTGGATTTCCCTGCTGGCCATAACCTACATATCGGGCGGGTCGTAGCGCAGTGGTAGAACGTTCCAAAGGTTCCAGGTTCAAATCCCACCCCGGGGGCCTGGCATCAATGTTCGCGAAAGTTACCTTTGATATTAGGATGCGCTGTCTGTAGTGGCAATGCAGTTATCATCCTTGGTCTCGTCAGTACCAGCCGGTGCTCGCAGGTTTACTGTAACATTCAGTGCTACGGAGGTTGTGGGTTTCCTTCTGCCCTAAACTGACAAGCAGTGATATATGAAAGAATCCTGAAAGTGGCTCTAAACCCGAATTTAACAAAAAATTAAAATTTAAAAAACCTAACCATACCAGGTTACCCATCTGAAAAAGTAGCATATAGTCTGGAGGGACCTCCAGGGGAATCTCTGCCTAATACAATACATGAATTGTACTCTTTAATCACCACATGAGTGATATATTCCCACAGCGACATTAAGCAATAAAGAAATCTATCAATAATCTCGAGGTGGGAAGAGATGGCTATAAAACGGTGTATTCCTGTTACAGGGTGGTGACAGGTGGTATTCCGGTTAGACCACTGAATGGGCAGGAAGAGATGTTGTTTGTGAGGAAGAAGTTCGGTGACCAAGTCATGGTATCTATAATACAAACACTTTATTTGATCAAGATTAATTAAATGTCCAACTTTAATATTGAGATTATAGATTTGTAGATATTAGTAAACGATATGATTAGGAATGTATCGGGTGTTTTTATATTTCAATGAGAATGCTAATGATATGTTGAATTGAAAATAGTAATTATTGAAAAAAAATTGTTTTTGTTGTGTTCAGACATTGTGTTCAGACTGTTGTTTATGTTGTGTTCAGTTCAGACTGTTGTTTATGTTGTGTTCAGACTGTTGTTTATGTTGTGTTCAGACATTGTGTTCAGACTGTTGTTTATGTTGTGTTCAGACGGTGAGAACAGACAGGTCCAGCCGTGTTGCTCGTCAAGAAGGAGAGGAGATCTTGACCATCTTCGATGCGAGGACTCTGGTGGTCAATCCCAAACTGGACACTGCTCTACTGCAGGTCAACGTTAATAAAGGTATGCACTTACTGCGACGTCAAAGTGGCAAAATCATCAAAATCATCAAAGGTCACTCATTTTTATTGCATGTCTCGATACAACTATCTTTCCCCAATAAGTATGATCTTTGTTCAGGATTTTTACTAATCTGGAAATATCTTTATTTCCTAATTAATTACATCTACCTAGCCTCTGGCAATCACTACACATGTAATCGTGATGTCATAATTCTTGTGTAGAGATCCTCACAGCCACAGGGACTTGTAGTGCGGACCCAATACGTCTACATTGTCTATATTCAGAACAAAGCAAGTTATTTAGAACAGGCCACTTTGGTGATTACCTTTTATTTTTTGTAGTGACGATGCTGCACCTTATAATTTTCATGGATTCTTTTTCATATTTTACCCTATTTAGTAATCTTGTCTTTTCTAGTTAGTAATATTATGTAGAAAAAATATAATGAAATACAAAATTAAATTTTTTATTATTGCATCCAAAGATCATCTTGCCACTTTAAGGAACAAATCAGTGACTGATGCAAATGTGGATGATTTCAGCCAAGTGGGATGGTGTGGAGACATATCTGACAGAGAAGGTATGCAGCGCTCTGGGCGATCACCAGTATTCCTGTAGGGTGGGATCCGTCCTGGGCATGGCCATACGTATCGAGCCACACCTAGCCTCTCCTACCACACAGGTTAGCAAGCAGTGTTTAAAAATTACGTCATTCGGGAGTTTTTTTGTTGTTGTTTTGATGAAGGACCAAGCCCTGATTTCTCGAAACAAACTTGACTTTGAGATTTTGCTCAGCTGAAATTTCTCCTGCTGAGCAAAATCTCAATTGAGAAATCGAGACCTGGAGCTTTCAAACTGCTGGTCTTCTTGTACTTTACTGCAAACTATCAAGTTACATGTTTGAATGGTCCCTAGGACCCAGTATCTGGAGTGGACAACAGTTCCAAATACCAGGAGGAATCGCATGATGTAGTTATCTCCCTCAGGTGATGTGCAGCTGCCATCGATTGGGGCTTGATGCAATGTGTTGTTTGGGCTTGTTTGTAAGCATAAAGTTTTTGTCAAATTATTTCACAAAACATATTTCTTTAAATATTTTCAGGTCTTGCAATTCCCTCTGAAGAAGAGACTCAGAATCCATGAAGATGACCTTCACCTTTTGCCTCTACACGTGCACCGTCAAGAGGTTGAGCTTCCTAACTTCCCAGACAAGGGCTCCGGGAACCTATGTTTGTCTGCTCCCCTGCCAGACTACTTTCAGGCAACCCTACACAAGCTTGGGCTGACTGCACGAGCAGACTGATAACTACCATGCCGGGCTACTTTCAGGCAACTCTACACAAGCAATCAGCTCACCTCAGGACTACTTCCACTTTGCTCCAGTAATACCCTTTGAGAACATTAACCATTATGAACTGAACAGAACCTACAGATTGTGCTTCATAGAATTTAATGAAATATTATTATTAAATATGTTGATATTGTATGAAGCCAATATTATAGCCAACCACATAAGATTCTGTCTTGTTTCATTATTGAAAACGCAAGTTGTAATTTATGAACTCGTATAATTATATATATATATATATATATATATAAGGATATTTCCAATGGACTTGAAAGGCATACCGTATTTACAAAAGCGAAAATAATATTCTCTCAGCAGGGACCAGAATAGAAATGTTATCTGATTAACCATTGAAAAAGTTACACTTTGGTGTTGCAGAGTTCAAACAAACCAAGATGTATTTTACATTAAATAGCATAAGGAATATATTTTTTTTAAAATAATTTCAATTGGGGTTTAGAGCTATCAAGATTATTTCTCTTATATCACGGCGCTGAATGTTGCTGTAAACCTGTGAGCTCCAACTGGTAATGACGGACCAAGGATGATAACTGCAATGCCACAGTACAGATAGTGCAACTTTCGCGAATATTGATGCCGGGCCCCCGAAGAGGATTTAAACCCGGGGCCTTTGGCGCCGAAGTCAGACATTTTACCATTGTGCTACCACTCACCTAATATACTAGTAGATTATTTTAGAACATAGACCATGATATATGTATGCACATGTTACACTACATATTCAATTATATTATAGGCACTTCTTCCACTGACATACATTGTTGTGTATGGGTGAAAGGTTCCCGCTGTGATGCAAAACAATAAGTCACCCACTCACTCCACTGACATGCAATTATAACTCTCTCTCTCTCTCTCTCTCTCTCTCTCTTTAATTTTAAGGAAAAATCATTCATAAATATACTACACAATACACAATAATAGTGTTTGCCACTGGATAGTAAAAAAAAAATTCATTTTATATAATAACAGTATAATATTTTCTCATCAAATACATATTTGTTTAGGCATATCCTTGACAGGGGAATAATTAATTTTAATATGTCACCCTTCTTGGTTCATCCATACCTCTAAAATTGAGCATGGTATAATATGAGTTCGTACTAACCGCGAATTATGCTATTGCTAGTGGTATCACAGTCCAATATCTATCTTACTTCCCTCCCTTGCTGGCTGGTTGCCCTTCACAACTGGTTGTAAACGAAAATGTTTTCTAAGCTCTAAATGTGCTAAAAACTTCTGAAAGCACCTTCATCAATCGACGAAAATGTCCACAGCGGAGAATTGGAAGGTACTAGCTAGTTGCCATTAGCTATTATAAGTTTATATAATGTTATTGCACGTGACAGGCGAGGCGTGTATTCCGAAAATAATGGGGCACCTGTAGCTAAAAAGTTCCCCGTTTACTACAGTTGTTTGTCTAGTTCCAGACCACGTTTTCATTTCCTACTGCATATGAAGCGAATACGTAATGTCAGCTGTTATCTTTTTGTGGTATTGAGTATATACCTTTATATAATGGATTGAAGTCCTTATTTTCACTGTACAGACATTAGAATATTGTTTTAGCAGCTGACATTGACACGATGTCGGTGACCTAGTTTCGAATCATATTTGAAGTTCCGGGTCGGTGCTCCCTACACACCGCTCTCCAGCTCCATGCTGTGAGACACATGCGTCCCAAGGATGGACCAGTCTGCCGAAATCAGCTTAGCTGGAAGGCGACTGTCAAAGCAGTAAACCCCACCACCACCGCCCCCTACAAGGGTAGGGGCAGATGAGTGTGTGCTGATGTGTTTTCTGGTTGTTGGTATTAATTTTTGTTGTTGGTATTAATAATACCATCAGTATAATAATAAAAAAGAATAACAATAAAAAAAAAAATTTTTAATAATAATACTGTGCACAATTCTATTGCACCAAGTCCATGCTTGAAAATGTACATGCTCGTAGCATTACATTATTACCCTGGTCAATGGATTAGTGTGTCCTTATTTCATTATCAACTCCCTGGCGAGTATACAATCCAGTTGCTATTTCAGGCAATAGAAGGTTGATTTAGCATTAGCATATCAATCTCATTCTACTGGGTACCCATTTCCTGCTGGGAGTGAAAGAGACATTTTCAAAATAAGCCAAAATAAACCACTTGCCCAAGGTGACACCACAATATAGGTTGTATCAGTGTGGGACAGGAATGAATCCTAGACACTCCGATTCACCAACTGAACAATGTTTAGTATTAACATGATTAAGAGAACCAAGATATGGTAGATGTTTGGAAATAATGGTTATATTAATCAAAGTTACACTCAAGTCCACTCCGCATTCTTCGACAGACATAACATCCTTTTCTATCATGCTGTCGATAGCAGCTACCACAGTGGCAAAACAATCTTGCACATAATCTGTAGAACAAGATATGATGAAGTTAAAAGGTATGACAGCTAATTTCAGTTAATTCAATAAACCATGCACTGAGACGACGGACCATGCTCACAGAATCTTGGTTCGAAACTAGCAAAATTACTCATCAACTTTGACAATGAATAGCAATAAAACGTTACGTTATATTATTTTAACACTTTGTCATTCATGGATATTAATGATATGTATTATTTTATAATAATTGCCGATTTTAACTTTTTTCGTCTGCTAAATAGAAATACTCATTTGCAAATCACCGATCGCTTTAGAAATGGGCGCACTTCCAGAAGAGTGACAAAACAGACGCTATGTGCTACATCGTGTATTACCGCGCGGGCGGTGTATGTATGTATATCTCTGTGTGTGTGTGTGTGTGTGTGTGTGTGTGTGTGTGTGTGTGTGTGTGCATGTTATGTATATATACATGTATCTATTGTATGTAGGCTTACATGTGTGTATTGTATGTACATATGCATGCACTTCTCAAGCACCGACCGTTTCTTAACCATGCATGTATTATACTTGTAGTAATATCAGCCTAATTTTCGTAGCAAATAAAGGTTGCATTTTCTATTTTCCTGACAGGTATCATGGAAACCAAAGCAGTCTCCTTTACTCGTGTACTAGTAAGTTATTTATGTTCTATACAGACGTTCATTTGAGTCAGGATGGCGGCCACAATTTTGAAATGCTAGAATGCCAACCTACCTTTTCAAATACCCCAGATGAATACGAACATTTTGATATAGGTTGGCATATGATTCCCGCTTCATTTCGGTTCATTTCTAAGCCCTTTACTTGGATACGCATCCTGACTATTTTCTAATTTATTTATTATATTGATAATTCCATGTTCATTGAACAAGTTTAGTATGCTTGTATTCAGACAGTATAATAAGAAACACGTACTAATGTATAGGCCTACATATGCAATCAAATCTTTTACCTTCTATCACTTGAAATACGGAAATGGAAATCGATACAAAACAAATCGATTGATCGTAACATACGCTTACATGTATGACACCCCCCCCCCCCCTCCACAGTGAGGCATGTCTACGTTTTCATCTTTTTTGTTTGTTTTAGTTTTTAATTGGGGTTTAAAGTAGCTTTCAAGATTATTTCACTTATATCACAACTTGTCAGTTTAGGGCAAGAGGAAACCCGCAACATCCGTAGCGCTGAATGTTGCAGTAAATCTGCCAGCACGGGCTGGTACTGACAAGACCAAAGATGATAACTGCATTGCCACTCCATCGCTCCAGAAAGGTAACTTCCGCGAACATTATGCCGGGCCCCCGGGGCGGGATACATTTTCATGTAGGTTTAAATTGACATAAATTCAGAAATCAAGTCACTTTATAGAGAATGGTCAACAGCTCGCATATAATAGAAGGAATGGAAAGTACCTTTTCCTCTTATGTTAAGTTTGATGTTTCTCCAAGACAACAATGGACATTAATATCTAATGGCTTGTACAGTACAGGAAGTACAGTATATACATATAAGTCTCCGTAGGTTATTGTTTGGAGAATATCAAGAGAGCTATCCGTTACGGCGTGAGACAACCACTTATTACTGGCATGTCATTTACATTCCTGCAGACTGTTCTAGAGAAGCGGAATAAAGAAAGAATTACAGCATGAAAAAAAAGACAGAAAACGCTTGAAGACGAGAAAAATGCGCACAAACCCGCTTCAACACCAATAGCTTCCACTAGCTCATCTAATACAGCGAAAACCACTTCTCACAGAGTGGACAACTCTTCTCACAGAGTGGACAACAGTTCTCACAGAGTGAACAACAGTTCCCATAGAGTCAACAACAGTTCCCATAGAGTGAAGAACAGTTCAAAAAGCTCAAACACAGTGAAGATTTCACATATCGAAAGCTAATTCCACTGAAAGCGATTCCATCACAACATTTATTGTAGTCATTGAAAAACAATAAGGCTGATAACAGCTTTGTCAATGCCCGAGTTGGTCATGTTTATAGATTATACATATTAAACAAGTGTAGTTTTTATGGATTTCTTGAAATTAGCACAGAATGCCATACCGCTCGTTTAGAATGTAGATCCACGTTATTGTTAATACATGCATGTTAATGTTAACCACAGGACTTTGAATAATTAAAATAAAATGTTTTATATCATCTATCTATAATATAGTATATCAGGACTTTGAATAATTATAATAAAATGTTATATCATCTATCTATAATATAGTATATCAGGACTTTGAATAATTAAAATAAAATGTTATATCATCTATCAATAATATAGCATATACTATATTATAGATAGATGATATAACATTTTATTATAATTATTCAAAGTCCTGTACGTTAACGTTTAATAGTCCTTGTCAAAGATGTTGATGGCAATCCGTTTCATGTTGTTGTTTTTACATTCTGTGTCAATTTTTACAAAGTAAAATCATACAAAGGATCTAAAAGAATTATCGTCTATACAAGAACGCTAAACGTTGGATATATTTTGTTCAATACTTACTTTTCTTTTTCTTCTTTAAAAAGAAAATGTACCGCTTTCAAGATTCTTTCACTTATTCAAGGCTTGCTAAATTGATACAAAAGGGATACGTTAAAAATAATTGGACATATTTTGCTGTTTCAGTCTATGGTAACGGTCGAGACTAATGCAAACCATGCGCCAAGACCTCTCAGCGCATTTGCTTCACTGAAGAAGAATCCTGTTGATGGTAGCCGATGGTATATTGTAGCAATTCATTCCATGTGAGGTTACAATATGACGTCACATCTAGGGTATCCCTCCACGTACAGCGGATACCTTCCAGTTATCCAGTAGCAGGATGTCGACTATGTCACAGTGAAAAATGATTATTTCAGATTTATTGTATCGTGATTTATTAGGATGCTGCGACGGATTTATTTAGAAAATCCACGGATATATCTATAAAATCGAACAAACTACAATTACTGCATTGTTGCAATACTTTGTGTCCGTTGAGATGCAAGGTAAATCTTGACGACAGCACATAAAAGGGTTGAAAGATTAAGAAAATACCGAGAAAACTAGATCACAACAAGTAGCACGTACTGTGTGTGCTGTATTTGTAGACCAATTTTATTTAATACGACAAATCTTCAGATACACTACAAATGTACATCTACTTTGCTTGGTAATTTGTATGTACAGTGTCCCCCAAGCATGATGGGACGTATTCTATAGATGAATTTGTATTCTCGTCAGCAATAAAATACTTTAATATTTTATATATATATATATATATATTTTTTTTTTTCTAAATAATATTAATAGTTAATAACAAAATCTCGAAAGAAAATCTATCCAAACTGTAAGACACTGTATCGTAAATGGAAAGAGAGCCTTTCCCAACAGCGCTCTGTTCTAAATATTGACCGGCCTGGACCTCAGAGAGGACCATCTATAGACTCTGAGTCCGAGGCAGTCCAGATTGATTAACCAGAGAGACATTGTAATGTATAGTCAGCTCAATTGTTGTTCTTGCGCGGTAATTTAACCAGCTGGTAAAAAACCCACTACAAATGCTAATCTTGGTTTCTGTGAGGGGGATATGTATACACAGAAACCTGTGACGTCATACTTTCCGGCGCAGCCGCCCTTTTGGGGGGTAGGTGTCTCTGGATAGGAAATAAATCTATTTCTCGATGACTAAAAAATCTGAAAAAAAATCACCCATGGCGGCGAAAGAATGTTCTTTCAGAATATGCAACAGGTAACCTCGATAGTGGCCATTATTCCCTATGCAAGTATGATCTTGCCTATTTAATGCAAATTGAAAAGTGACAATGTTTCTAATTGGATGCAAGAACGGATATTAAGACTTAGATCTACGCAATATGGAAGATAATCCTTTTAGCATACGCTACGAACAGATCTTCCAGCACTATACGCGATCATAGAAATCAATAGGAGGGAACTGGTGATGCTTCAAAGAGCAGTGTATGTGTCTAATCCAGCAGGGAGAGGGTTAATATATATGTTGCTACTGGGTGTTAATGATCGTATGTTAGTCGACTCATCGGCCCAAAAGACTAGATTTTTTAAACTGACATTAATTGTGCGAAATTCAAAATAAACGATTGTTCTTGAATAACATTATTTAAGTTTTCTAAGCCCTGAATTCAAATTATCGCATATATCGTTTGTTTCATCTTTCAAATGTATGCATTTATATCGAGCATCGTACCAACCACATAAGATTCTGTCCTGAACTCGTATAATTACATATACTAGTATATAGCAGTATATGGATATTTCCAGTGGACTCGAAAGACATATTTACAAACGCGAAAACAATATTCAACCGGTCTATCACGGCTTGTCGGGAGGAAACGCGCAATATTCGTGGCGCAGAATGTTGCAGTAAACCTGCGAGCACAGACTGTTAATGACGGACCAAGGATGATAACTGCATTGCCACGGTACAGATCGATAGTGCAACTTCCGCGAATATTGATGTCGGGGCCCCGGAACGTTATATAAACCCGGGGCCTCTGGCTCCGAAGTCCGACGTTCTACCATTGTGCTACCACTCGCCTAATATATTACTAGATTGTTTTAGAACATATTCAAAATATACAATTTAATGTGATCACGTGAGTACAGTGAAGCAGGGACACTCTTTACAATTATGCACACACAAACCATTAGTACAACACAAATAGTATAAAGTAATCCGAGACTACATATGCCTTAGATAAATATTTACCGTGGGGGTCTGATAATAACAACCCTGAAGTAAGAACTCGGTAATGACCAGCTATGAAAGCATACTAAGTGATTGTAAACCTGAGAATTTGATCTTGAATGAGACAGCTCTGTCTATACAACCCCGACTACTACACACGGAAGTCCTCGTACATTGACTGTGACAAGAGACCATGAGCTGTGTATGCGCATGTTACACAGCTACACATTCAAGTATATTATAGGCGCTTCATCCACTGACATGCATTGTCGTGTATGGGTGAAAGGTTCCCGCTGTGATGTAAAACAATAAGGCACCCACTCACTCCACTGACATGCAATTATAACTCACCTGCATTTATTTTCTGGTGAATATCATATTCCGTCTGTCCTAAAATAATATTACGCTAAGAAAAATAGTTACACATATTTTAGTTTTGTGGTTTCTTATTTGGAATCTTGATTTTATTATTGTTGTTTTTGTTGTATATATTATTATTATTATTAGTAGTAGTAGTAGTAGTAGTAATAGTAGTAGTAGTAGTAGTAGTAGTAGTAGTAGTAGTA
>JAUTBT010011590.1:3332-23884 GCA_032361225.1 Lepetodrilus schrolli
CTTTCATTCTTAATCTATCATTCTTCTCCCCATCTTTTCTTTCATTCTTAATCTATCATTCTTCTCCCCATCTTTTCTTTCATTCTTAATCTATCATTCTTCTCCCCATCTTTTCCTTCATTCTTAATCTATCATTCTTCTCCTCATCTTTTCTTTCATTCTTAATCTATCATTCTTCTCCCCATCTTTTCTTCTCCTTCTATTGGAGCAGTCTTCACTTAATTTGTGATAACTTGTAACCTATCCATTTCATGTTGAATTTAATACGTTTAAACTAAACTATTATAAGCAATACTCTGTGGCTATGTTTGTGTAGCCGTGGCTGAGGTTGGAGTAAAGGTTACCTTAGAGGTATGCCATTTCATATATGAGAGCACTGAAGCTTATCCTTGTCTCCAGATTACAGATGAATCTTTGATACATTACATTACTGCAATACCTAAAGGTGGCTAATGTAGTTACTACATATTCTGATACATCTACATTAGTGTAAACCTACTGGCGAGTATGACAGTCCTACATACCTGTTGGCACATGAAGCACACCCAGTTGAAACCCTTCGATAACCTCAGAGCTGCTTCTGCAAAGTCCAGGTCAGCCTTTGCTTGACGCAGCCATCTCCTGGCCTCTTGTGGATGTGGATAAGCTTCAGATCTTGTGGAATTGTGAAACGAATACGAGTGCGATGAGCCAGAGTCTTGTCGAGTTTGATAATATTCTTCTTGCCTTCTTCTTCTTGTAGTGAACTGACTGAACCACGAGTAATCAGGTGAGCTGTTTCCAGCATATGCCAAGTCGTCATCTTCACTGTCATCAATGTCCAATCCTTGTTCAAGTTTATCGACATAGATAGCAATATATTTGCAAACTTCAGTGCAGAAATCTACTCGGTCAGGGTTTTTATCAGGATGCCATTTCAGGTAGAGTCTTTTCTTCACTCGGTGTCTGTCTTTCTCGCCAAGCATGTCCCAGGCTTTCTTGAGCGTCTCTCGCATTTCTGTCAGCACTGATTTCAAATCCAGGTTGTCAGGTGAAGATATTTCTGCTGATTCATTGCTCACTTCCATGTCTGTAGACTGACTTGGATGCCTACCTCTGATGATCTTGTATAACTGTGTGCCAGACACTTCTTGTCGACTTCCATCTCTCCCTTCAATAACGTATCTAGCTAGAATGGGAGAATTATTTTCAGCCACAGTTTCTCTGACAATAGCATACACAAGGAATACACCCTCACTCAAGTCAGATGTATCATCTCCCAATTCACTGTCAATGAGTGGATCGTATACCTCATATCCAACATACTCTCCTTTCTTGAAGGTATAGAAACCGTTGTCAAGGAAACTGTGGAATTTTTCTGGAATGAGTGTTCCTGGTGGTGGAAATGCAGTTAACCCGTCGGAAGTAGCTGATGAGTGGTAGTTGCATAGCTCGATTTCCCACTTGTCTAACAAGGCCTCAATATCTTCTGGTACACTTTGGATCATTTTAGAAACGAGGAGAACATCTCTTCCAAGTGGTGATCCAATAAGCATATCCATTGCTAATGCCAAATGCATGTAAGTATGTTCCTCTACACTGAGTGTCTCAGCACCCAGAATGTAAAATATTTTCTTAACATAGTCCATGAAATAGGACTCTGACTTAGCACTATTTTCAACAATGCGCCCTCTGTGGTACAGGACTGATCTTAGACAAGGAACCTCTTTAATGTCCAGTTCCATCAAGGCATTTTCAATGTGTTCACCTTCAGCTTTAGTGAGCGACTTCCCAATATTGACATGGTTCACAAGGCGCACAAATCCCGACAGGAATTCCGGAGATCTTACCACCCCAATAATATGGAAAGATACTTCCCCTGGAGGTTCCATAGCCAAGCAATCTTCAGAAAGTTCCTTCTTCACAACCTGGGATAATAATTGGGGTTTGTATTCATCTGGTAGCAATGCTATAGTTTTCACAGGATTCATGACTTCTATTTCCAACTTTCTAAATCCTAAAAAGTAATTCAATCCCAGTGACGTCACTCTCCCCTTCAAGATTTTGTTGTCCGAGAAAACCAGTTCTGTTGACTTGGTCAATTGCTTTGCATGATTAGGCAAGTACACTGTCTGTATAGTCAAACTTGATGCAGCTTCTTTTCTGAGGTAAAAGAACATACGTTCCACTGCGTTTCTGGCGACAGTCAACTCATTTGGGTGCATTTCGTTTGATCCTACAACTTCTTTCAGATCCTTCAGTACTAAAGCAAAATGATTGGCTGTTGGCTTTTCAGCAGCCCCAAGCTTGTGGAACACGTCAAAAAACCTCCCAAAATAGATAGGTCCTGAGTAAAGATACCCTGGGATAACTTCATCTTCTCTCATAGCAGTCACCACTTGCTTAGAAGGAACAAGTATCTTGTCATCAGGCAAGAAGATTGTATTGGTAGAGTGAAGCCTGTGTATGGCTGTTGATGGAATATCTTCCTTCTGGAAATATTGATAAATTGCATTGATGACATCCTTGAACACTTCAAGAAAATCTTCTTGTAATGGACCTTGGATTTGTTTCTCAGTAACAGAATTACATATGTTTTGCATATGTTTCACCACCGTGTCATGTGCTGGATTTCTGACTATTTGGAGTTGCTTATAAGCACTATCTCTGTGGCTTCCATATTCTGTTTCAGCTGGAATGTCAGACTTTTTTAACATAGTGCTACTTGTCCAAGAAATGTAGCACTGAGAAGGATCAACAGATCCTGAATAGCAAACCAGACGTTTTCCTTCTTCATACTGAGTATGGATTTCAATCAATAACCTGCCATTCCTTTGCATTCTGTTTACTTCATATGGCAATAGAAATTTGATGTCACGTATCTGCAACAGTATATTTTCTTCTCTTCTATTTGTGCGGGCATGGCAGAGGTGATCAGATAGTACAGCTGCTTTCTTCTTGACCTCGTTTGAAATTCCAGAGGAACCCATTCGTTCCACTTCCTTAGCAAATGCTATGAACTGCGCCACTGTTACTTCATATTGAAGTCCAATAAGAACAAGAAATTTGAGCCACACTCGTTCATTGTACGGATGGGGTAGAAATGCAGATGGTGGACACATTGTTTTGAATACAATTTCCTGGTCACTGTAGAAATCACTTGCTCTATGTTGCGTGCCATCTTGCATTTCAATGAATGGCAGGTTCTTCAATTTATTTATCAGATCTTTTTGTGATTCACTGTATTCATCCGTTTTCTTCAGTAGTTCATCTCGAATCACTTTCAAATGGGCAGCTCTATCTGCATATGGGAGGCAATCAAACCTGGGGATAAGCAACTGAGAGTACAGCTCGAGTGGCTCCAGGACCTTAACTTCCATGTATTTGTACAATTCGTCCAATCCATATCGGTGCTTGATTAATTGCTTCCCTGTGACTGATATCCATTGTTGAAGGCCATCCTTTGGGATCATGTATGAGGATTTTACTACAAATGTATCTCCAATAGGAACCATTTCGCCAGTAAGGGTGGGATAAAAAGGTAGATTTCGAAGTCGTTCACATGCACCAGGCAACTTTTTGATTTTATCAATGTTCTTGCAGAAATAAAGTAATATGTTCTCAGCATCTCCTTCTGTGAGTCGACAGCAATCAAACAGGCCCATCGATGACATTGCAAACAGAATCGTATCTGGTTCATCCCAGCTTGCAGTGAGCTTCGTGGCAACAACATTTCTTTTCAGCTTGTCATCAAGGCAATGCGTTTTCATCTTAGTCAAGATTTCAACACTAGTTTTGTCTACAAGTGGAATAGTAAACAAATCAATGACCTGACAGGCTTTATCAATAGGATACAGAAATGACTGGCAATCATCGCGTTCATTCTTTGCAGGGAGCAAACACCACGTCTCCATAGGAGCCAGCTGGGCTCTGAGCCATGACTTGGTCCTGTCTTTTTCTGGAACATCACTTTTCTTCACTACTTCATCTTCCAAATAATTCCAAAGGCAAAAAATCCATCTCCTTGTTGGAAGTTGTCGGCTATTGTCCCATATTACTGGGGAGCCCATCTTCAGTCGCTCAGAATCAAGAAGTTGAGGTAGCAGTGATGCAAGCATGTCTATTGTAAAATGTTTCAGTGAAGGAGAACTTGACGTGAAGTCATGGTAAAACTGTACAAGGTCACTATGAATTGAAATGTCCGGTGTCTGAATGAGTAAATCTGTGAATTTGGTGACTATCAATGACTCATCACGACTGAATACACGGACAGTCTTTGAAAGAGTCATAGCCAACGGCAGTCCACATATGCTTGATGCAAATAAGGTAGAGTTTTGGATGAAGGCGGTAATAAGCTTCAAAGTTGAGATGGACTTGAATGGTGTCTGTTCGATATGTCTGGGTAAAGGTCCAACCATGCATTTGTCCTCAACCTCATGATTGTGAGATTTCAAAAACAGTATCACAGTATCTGGTGTAATGCAACGCACTTGATCTGCTTGATCAGATTGAACAAAATTTTCATATATCTTTAAAGGTGCTTCTATGACCTTCATGTTGAGATCTCTAAGAATCTCACTAAGCAATCTTTTCTTCCTTTCTGATGTTTCTAGGGCTGCAGTGTAGTGCTTATGCACCTCTGTAGGTGCCATGTGAGGTTTTTCAAACTGTTTCCTTTCCACTTTGAAGTGTTCCTCCAGAATATTGAAGTATCCAGGAAATCCACTTCGTACTGTCACTGGTACCCATGATACCTTTCCTTTTAATGATTTTCCATGGTCCTTAGAGAAGTCTGAAAAGACTTTCTGGACAGGTTTGATGACACTCAACAAAGAAGTTCTTCTCTGTACCAGTTCTGAGTAGAAAGACTTTGCAAGCATTCTCCAGAACACATCACTGTCTTTAGAAACTTCAGGGAAGTAAGAATAATAACTTGTAAGGTTTCCCTCGAGGATACCTATTTCAGTTTCAATTGTACATTTCAAGCATAATTTCAATGCCTGGATTGCAGAGATGTATGCAGGGATGATAAGGGCTTCCACCAGATGTTTGTTCCAATCAGATCTGTAGTCTGACCCATCATGCCACAGATTCCGTCTTGCTTCGTGATCTAAGGCAAAGTGACCATTGACGTGAACTGGTAGACTAGTCTCAATAGGTAAAGGTAAGATGCAGAAAGCTTTCCCATGGAATGGACTATTTGGTGTATCAGATGGTAGAGGTACAGCAACACCACCTCGTGGTAGAAGTCTAATATCCCCTCTCTCCCAAGATGAGACAAGTGTTTCTGGAATTTCCTTCTCTCGAGAAAATCCTGACTGATGTACAACTAGCCAATCTTGCTGACGTTTCGCAGAATCTTGGATATGGAGTGTTAACTGTGTCTCAAGAAGAGATATGTCGCCAAGACCTACACCAGTAGAATGATCCTTGACATTGTTTGCCTGTGTCTGCAGGTGCTCCAAATAGCCTCTCTGTTTGACAGTATCTGCTTCTTTCATGTTACATTCAACATAATATTCCTTTACCAAACTTCCATCATCTTCTATTCTGGCAATGGTGATTTTCTTAACACTATGCAGAAACAGCAGTGATTCAAACATCTGTTCTTTGAACTGATATAGGAGTTCATCCACTGTTTCAGTAGTCATCTCCTTATTAGATATTTTAGATTCGTTTGCCATTTCCAAAGTCCTGAGCGGAAATCTGAAAAGTGTTCCTTTCGTATCCATTGGAATGCTATCCTCAAGGTAACCATCAAAGGCATCCTTGTAATTTGTCCTGAGACCATCGAGATTCTTGATCCGCCCACCTGGTTGCTTGTCAGTTGCCCAAGGGACATATTTCATGTGAGGGTCAAGTGCACATATTGTTTTTTCCACTCCAGGACCCACAGTCATGAACGTTGGTATATCAGTCAGGTGGTACACAGCATTGAACCCGACTCCATACTGACCTGTCTTCATTGGATCATTAGACTTGCTACCCTCACCAAGATTCTGGATGCCTTCAAAGTCGCTTTCAGAAAAGTAACTGTTGTTATAGACACACATTGCAGGTCCTTGAATGGATTCCCACTTTTCACAGAAGACCTTCTTTGTCGGGAGTGATCTAAAGTCTTTGATGAACATAAGCTCTGTTGCCCCTGAATCATCAGCATTTTGAAGCAACTCTTTCATAATTGCTGAATCGCATGGGTAGCCTGATAGTATTCTCTTAAGTCTAGAAGTCAAAAGTTCGCTTTGCCCAAAGGAAGAACAGTGTGAGAAAATAATGCTGTCTTTCAGATTAGCTTCACGTTTTCCTCTCACACCGAACCACTTTGCTACTTTTTGGTGAACATTCTTGTGGACAAATTCCATTGAACCATCATCATTCACAAAGTCACAATCATCAAAGCACAACGATGATGCAACTTTCAGTAATCCATCTCGATCAGGGAGTAATCCATTAAAGAATTCAGGAGGCGAATCCGGAGACAATTCCACTAAGAAAGTTGTCAGTCTTTCATAGCACTTCAGATTCTCAACAGTTAGTTGAGTTTCGCGAGTGTCAGTAATAAATTCTTCTACAACTTTCAGAACGTCATTGAAGGAAAACGACCTTTTGACACCTAATGCTTCCAGCAATAATCTCCACTTTGTGGCTGATCCTACCTTGAACAGATAGGGAGGCAGGTCAAACTCTTGGTCAAATGCTACTTGCTTAGGACATAACATCTGATCACCAACAAGCACCACTTTCTTATCTGACAAAGTCCTTCTAATATCGTCTTTATTTTGGTCACAATGTGGATTCTCAGGAGAGCAAATCTTATCCAAATATGCACATACATCTGAGCAGATACTGTTAATGCATTGTCTAGCCAATTGGTCTGGTGCTTTTCCTATCGCTTCAGCTAAAGTCTCCATCTGGATCATGACTGTTCTAATAGAGATGTCACTCTTTTGTCCGATTCCCATAGTCTCCAGAGTTTGCTTAATGGATTGAGTAAGAAACTGATGTTCAGAATCAATCACCATTTCTGAGCATGCTACCAGATTTTCCACATCTTCAATAAATAGATCACAAGGTCTGGCCAAGTTCCTTGAGTCACAGTTCCAAGGTAACGGCCATGAAGAAGGACACTGTTTGACTGGGAGGAATGCAATGTCTTTTAGCTGCTGCTGGATTTCATCTGGATACAGCAGCAATCTAATAGGAGTCGAAGTCAACTCACTGCTAGAATACCTAGTATATGACAGATATTTCACGACATTCCAACACCTCTTGATGCCATCATTTGGAGTTTGCCCATTGAGGCTTGTGACAGAGTAAGCTCTTTCCAGGAGAGCTTCACAAGGCAAGTCATCTTGTATCATTCCAAGACTACATAGTACTTCCATAATATGTGGATCTTGAAATCCTTGAAGATATTGTCCTTCAGGAAAGCATTCATCATTCTCAGCATACAACGGGGCACACTGCCCAAGTGGATGAACAAGTTCAGATGGCCGCTTCAGCTTTCCTGCTGGCTTTGTTGGAATGCAGTCCGAATCTTTCACGAGTTCAAGAATAGCAGGATCTCTAGAATTGATAGCATACATTGTGAGCTTGTCTCTGTGTGCTGCAGACCAGTAAGAGGCAGAAATATGAGGCAGAAATACAGATTCAAAGAAACTGTATACAGATATATATCTTGTGTGGATTTCTTTTGAAAGTCCTGTGGCATCAAAGCTCTTCAATATAGCAGTTGGTACGTCCACTACTACTTCCGATTCATTCCAATAGTGTACAGCTGCCTCGAAAGCAATATCACCAACCTCACGAGAGGAGCGAATTTGGGGATCCAATATTCGAATAACATGAAAAGATGTTTTTCGAGTTGAACCATCTTCCGGATACAAAAATATCGGTTCATTTTCTGCAATGATGAGGCGATAGACACTCTTCACAAGTTCATGGTAACTCTGTCCAGCAGTTGGCCACAGTTGATAGTACTTGTTAAGATCTCCTGGCTGGTCTATCTGTAGTCCAGAAATGGCAGACACATATGCTCTGCTCACAGCATCTGTCTCCAAAACTTCATTCCACACAGCCTCGTACATCATCTTATCATCTGTTGTCCTTGTGCACAACTGTCTACGATTAGAAGTCAGAGCAAAAGCTGCATTGATGTGTACCTGGAAGGGAGTCTCGATTGGCAGAGGGAGGAAACAGAACAAATGTCCATTCTTGTAGAATCCTGTAGGGGAATTGGACAGTTCATGCACAGTACACAGTCCATTTTCTGACAGCACTGGAATGGCTACTCCTGCAAGAGGGACGAGTCCTTGAAGTTTCCCAGATCTTGCAAATGTAGCAGAGTCTTCTGTGCCAGTCCTCCATGCAATATCCCAGGTTACAGAATTCATGCCAGTTGTCAACTTCAGTTTCTCAACCATATTTCCTTCCTGTATAGATATTTGAATATCACATTTTTCAGTAATGCTCAGCCCATTCTGCTTCTCCCATCCTCTCACAGCATGCAACAATACATTATGTTCATACACAGCTGAATTGTCAGATGTATGCTGTTTAAGTCTGTCCTTATTCACATGCAGCAGCAGCTGGGGGTTTGCCGGATCTCCATCATGTGGCAAGTAGAAGAACTTCACTGAACAAACATTTTGTGTGAATATGAGGAGACTTCCACAGCTATCGGCAAAGACTTTGAGAAATCTCTCCATTTCATGCTTTGAGTATGACAAATTCTTGATTTCACTTACACTCGCCTGTTGATCAGTTCTCAATGGAAATCGGAACAACGTTCCTGGAAAGACAGACTCAGTTCCTCTTCCTTTCTTCATGTTGCATCCAAATATTCCATTAAATGGCTTGAATTGTCCACTCATTTTCTTCAACATTCTTTGGTTCTTCACACTTTTTAGATTTGCTTTCATACCTGCTTTTCCAAGATGGGTTTTGTGAGGATCAAAAATCACAACATGATTTCCACTAATGAAACTAGGAACATCTGTCAGATTGTAAACAGAGTTGAATCCAAGACCAAATTTTCCAACTTTTGTTGCATCCGCCTCCTTTGGTGCCCCACTGAGATTTGTGATACTATCAAAATCAGCTGGCTTGAACACCACGTTGTTGTATGCCCACAGAGCTGGTCCTTGAAGATCAGCCATATTATCGTTGATAAGATATGTCCTTGCATCCAGATTTTGCCTCTCATCATACATGAAGCATACCTCTATTGCCCCAGCGTCCTCTGCATTCTGAATCAACTCTTTGGGAACAGAAAATCCATCTGTGTATTCATGCAATAGATTTTTCAGCCTCCTCGTCAAAGGTTCAGATTGATGGTAGTCCATGTCAAAGTCATCAGTATCGTCCATCACCCGATCAGTCAGAGAGCATACACCTAGAGCCTGCGCTGTACTCTGTGCTATATCCCTATGCACAAAGAATATATCATCTCCATCATCATCATTATCTCCATCAAATGACGTTTGATCCATCAGCCAATCAGCATTGCAATATGTGCATTGTTCCAACGGCAACATTACAAGAAAGTCACCTTTTTCTTGGTGGATTGGGAGATGCAGACCGTAAATCCTTGAAGGTATACTTTTCAGGACATTCAGTATTTTAATGATGAGCTGCATGTCTTTTTGTACATCAGCTGGGTGCTTGTAATTAGTGTGTCTCCATTCATCATGCTTCTCCTTTATTTCCTTTAGTACCTCTATCAACATGTCCATGGTTTGATCTTGATGACATCCAAACGTTTCCATGAGCAACTTCCACTGATGAGTTGGCAATGGAAATCTGTACGGTTTTAAGTCCAAGTCAGAAGGTGACTCATTGATGTACACTGAGGATGATCTTTGAAATCCCTCCTTGATTCCAACCCACACAGATTTCACGTTCTTCACCAGGTCCACACATGTAGAATCATCCTTGAAATGATCAAGATAGGTGTAAATGTCATTCAAAAGAACGGAATATCGTTGGTATTCTGCACTCTGGTATGACACTGACATGTTCGTTAGATGTTCAACAACAAGTACAAAAGGAATATGATTTTGCATTACTCCGAATACCTTCTCAATACATTTAGGCATTTCCACAGCAACTGGGTGAACAGATCCAACAACGTTGATAAATCTGAAGCTGAACACTTCACGTGACTGCAGAAGAGCAGTACACAAACCACCGCGAAATGACAATGAAGTGGGAAAACCTGCCGGCTTCTTTTGAATACATGGAATGATTTGAAGATTCTTTAGCTCGCTCATCAGCTCAGCCTGTAGATGGTCCATATTCCTGTCAAGGAAGCATATTAATGATGTAATCTTCCTCATGGCATCTTCATTGCATCTATTTGCGTCCACGACACGTGCAGAGTCCACTACATCCTCCTCTGTTACCTGTGCTTCCCCTTTCAGACCAATGAGCTTCAGACCAGCCTTTAGTTTAGGTGTACGCACATGGCTTTTTGCAGGAAACTTGTCTTCTTTGTGAAACATCTCCTTTAATACCAGATCATCTGGGTCAAACAAATCTGAAGCTTTGTGGTGTGGTCGTCCATCTCTTGATGAAAGGAATTTCAGTTGTGAAGCCTGCACATTAATATCATGTCTTGCCAATACAGAGTGGTGTTTTTCCATGAGAAATTCCATGAAAGAAGTACAGTTATTAGCATATCCTCTTTCACCTCTGACCATCCTACTCAGAATATCACAGCAAACATCATGGAAATGCTGCTGGGCACATCTAAGGCTTAGTGCAACAGTTCTACTTGTGCTTGGAGAATATTGGATGCATCTCTGTGGATATGGAACTGGTAGAATCTCACTACAAGCGATAATGTTCACCTCCTCTACAGAACACGGTACATTGTCCATGTCAAGAAACAACTGTAACTTCTGAAGTACACACAGGGTTCCATGTGCCAGTTGTTCCTCTGTTCCATCATTTCTACTCAAACATTTCACCAATACTTCCTTCTCAGTCTTCGAAGCTTCAGAATTGAATCTATGTACAGAAGTCTTCGCATGACCTTCATTCCACACCTGTTCAAGTACCTTCTTAATTTCATTCAAAGTTGGATGTTTTACAATGAATCCATCTATATTAGGAGCGCGCATCACATAGTCAGGGATGTACTTCAAATTCACAACTCCAAGTTTTCTGAGAGCACTACCTAAACAGTCTGGGAGGGATCTCATCCCTGGCCACGTTTCAGCAATGAAGACACGATCTGGTCTGTGAAGAAACCCATGGCCATGTTTGTCAATATCTGGAAGTATGGGAACAGTAGATAAGGAGTCCATCACATTCAACCCATGAGCGGAAATGTATGTCCATACATTCTCGATCCATGTAACGGTCAGTGGAGGTTTTGGAAAGGACAGGAAACTTTCGCCAGGGTGTAAATGGAATGATACGCAATCTGCCAGAAGGTTTGGGAACAGCATGTCTGTCATCAGTGCCAAAGAGTTTATTCCTGAAAATATAAACATTTTACATTTCAGAAATATGTATTGCTGTAACGTGATAAATGTACATGTTAGCATACTGTTTAATGTAAACAGTGGATAATTAAAGCTACCACAATACAAAGAGATTGCTGCAACAGTAGTCCAGTCAATATAGGGATGGACTCACCAGGAATTGCAACACAAACGTTTTCAATGTTTTCTTCATAGCTGAAGGCCCCCAAACAACATGTCATATGTAAAGTCTGGGAAAATATAATATTTATTTTGAAGAAATAGTTTCCATTGTAAGATATGAGTCAACAATTCTTTCTTAAAATCCAAAATGGCCATCATTAATACCTGCATTTTAATCATGTATTTACTATTTATGTGCACAAATATGTTATGGCTGTACATGTAGCTGTTACCAAACATAGATAACACTTGTTCTGAAGGCGTGTCCAGGAAAATGCACTGTTTCCGTCTTTAGAGCACATCTCCTCCATGCAACACAAAGCATGTAGCAGGTTATCTGCGAAGCAACTTTGCCATATGGTCGAAAACTAATGCTTCGCGGATAACCGCTAGATAGATTTAGACTTGCTTTTTTGACCGCCATGGGCAGAGGTTGTGTGTGCCTCTGCTCTCCTAAATTTCGAGAATATATTTTGGCATGTCTGTACGGGGGATAGTGGGTCATCGGCTTACCCTCTGTACTTCTAAATTGTCGTGTTTAGGCCCTAGATAGTAAGGTTGCGTGTCATCAGCGCCTTGCTTCAAGTCAATATGTTTGTTATGGTGTATTTTTGTTTAATGTTGCAAAAACACTTGCAGTGCATAAACTTTTGCAACAACACTGTTCCACATTGGTTAGGGTTCATTACTATATATTTTGGGTAGATTCATAAATTACAATATGGCATCTAAATGCGATAGGGCCACCATGACATAGCCGTTTTGCAAATTTTGAAAAGAAAATAGGGTTGATCACACAGATGATCATAAAGCAAACACAATGTGTACATTAATGGATGGGTATTTACAATAAATTATTATGCAATTCTATGTCTCCTATATATACATTCATTATGCTACCTTTTTAAACTTATGTGACCAAGATAGAGTAAACTATAAAAATCTGGCAGCAATTTTAGATTTTGCTGTAAATTGGTCTTAATGAATACTTTTTCTATATATCTGAGATGCCTGCCTAATCTGAAACATGCCCAAATACTATATGTTTCAATTTGTGGTGAGTTAGCCCATTTTTAGAACTGGCCGGACTATAGAGATTAAAAACAACATGTTCAATATTGTTAGCTCCAGTGCGCGATGACTATCTCATATGATATTGTTACATATATAGTGCTATTCAAATAACATGTTTGACACAATATATTGGAAACGCGTGTTAATTAAGTGGACATTTTATATTGAATATTTCTAGAAAGGCAACAAATGTCCCCCCCCCCCCCTCCCACTAAATTCAATATGTTCATGATAAACATAAAAAACACAGAAATATAGAATCATACATCATCCGTGTTCCAATATAGGTATTACGACAAAGTGGAATGTGCGATGACCAAACAACAAGGCTCGCCATGAATCGTGGCTTCCTGGATGCACAGTGGTGTAGCGATCACCAGGGATCCCCACGAAACGATGCCTTAACGCAACCATTAGCAATAGACTACACCATTGCTTAGTTCGGAGTCAAGCTTACCACAAACTGTGGTAGTAATCAATTAAAATCTTGAACATTACCGTCATTATTTGTGTTTTCATAAGTCAATAGACTCATCTTTCTTACATAATGTATTTCCCCATCAGATTTCTTAATGGATGCGAGTAAAAACACTTTATCAGACAGTTATGGTAGAAAGAAAAGAAGGGTGCTTAATTAAGTTTCCTGTGTATATGCCTAACTGTGAATATACAAACCTTTGGCAGCTCTCTTCTCTATCAACCGCCGAAGAACAACTGGGATGTTCCATGACACGAAGTGCCTTTCAAGACCAGGAAATAGCTGAATCTCCTTTTCATCTTGACAGAAAACTATGGGTTGACCAGACTTGTGAAATTCAGCAAAGGTTCCATCAGCCAGCGGTAAGAGGTGTAAACCATTGAGACAGTCGGTGCTCTCAGACTCCAGCAAGTATTGCAGCAGTTCCAGTTTCTTCTGTTTGTCCAGCTGCTTATATGCATCATGTGTTCTAAGGATCTCGTACATTCTTAATGGAGTAATTGCTTTAACAGTTGGCTGAGCATCTTGTATTGCCTTCAAGAGCTTTGCGGGAACTGCTACAATATTTTCCCTGTACATAAGCAGAATTTCCGTGATCAATGATCGTGTCTCGTGCTCATATTGAATTACAATAGAGTCTTTTAAGCATATCCACTGACCATCTGCATTGGGTGTGTAGAGAAATGGAATCTCAGGAATGTGCTGCAATACTAGAGTGGCTAAAGGTTTCCAGTTGACTGCAATATCCTCCATAAGTGGCACCAATGAATACACCTGTTTCTGCAATATCAGGGGGTTGCCCTGTTGTTCACAATGTTGAACCAGTTGTCGGAGGAGGTGGCAATAGACCTCAGGTAACACCTCGTCTACCAAACACCGATTCCACTGTATAGCCTTGTCTGTGTGGGCGCGGTTTTGATTCTGGTCAGCAGTTGGCCATTTAACATATCTGCGGTTCTGACTTAGGGCAAAGAATCCATTAACATGGACTTGAAGACCTGTTGGACTGTCACTTGCTAATGGAAGCGGCAAGAAGCAGAATATATGGCCTTGACACTGCCGTCCTACTGGGACTGCTAGGCCCACATAGGGGCAATAAGACAGATCAATGTCGGCACATAGCTCCTTAAACCTGGCAGAAATGGTTCCCCCTTTATAGAAATTGATCACAATCCAAGTGAAGGATGCATTCTGATTGGCAATGGCATCCTCTGTCTCCACATTCAGTGTCAAGCACTCCTCTATTGATGATGCTGGTATTCGACCATTCAGTTGCTTAACCTGTTGTGTGAAGTGTTCTCTCTGAGATCGAACATTCAACAAGCAACTTTGTGAGATCTGTAGTGTAAATAGCAATTGCATTTTTTGGAAGGCGGAGGAGGACAATCTCTCAAACAATTCAATCTTTTCAATGAATTTCAAGAAAAGTATTGTCAGTGATGACTCTGCCTTAAAGGCGTTGAACAGATCACGAGCTTTTGCCTCTGTGTAGACATTATCTGACAACTTTGATGGTTCTCTTCGGAGAGGGAACCACATGAGAGTCCCATTGTAATAACAAGTGTCTGTTGTCACTTGTGTAAATTCAAATGATCCACTCAGAACTGTATTCACAAGTTCTTTGGTTTCTGTGGGTAGAGATGACAATCTTTTCATGTAGCAAACCTTTCCTAAATTTCTTTCCTGAGGATTGATAAAGAGGATCTTGTCTCCACTTACAATGATGGGATAATCTGAAAAGAATAACATTCATGCACAAAACATGGCTTGAATTTTCCTAAAACATCATAAGGAAGCTAGGCTCCTTGGGGGCCTATTCTCGAAACGTTCTTACGATCGTACGACAATCTTAAAGATTCATATAGTTGGGCTATGAACATGTTACCCACATTCTTAGGCTAAGAAGATCGTAAGAACATTTCGAGAATAGGCCTCCTGGGAATCTTCAGATATTAATTTGGAGAATAGTGAGGTGCGCGTCTCATTATAGACTATGCTCAATGTAAACAGATATTTCCCAGGTAATATTTCAATTGATAAAATCATAAATTTTGATTATTATTATGAATATATCAACAGATGAAGTTTTAGTTATTTCTAGGTTACCTGGTCATGATTAATTAAACATCGTCAATGAATGGATAGTCAAAATGAATAATGGGTGTGGCAAATGTTGCTGTCGACACTTCTAAGGCGTTTTCCTAAACAGAAAGCGGTTCCATTTGACAATACATGCAAATGAGCTGCCTCACGAAAATGTAAATCTACAACTGCTCACCTGTCAGGTGAAATATGGATTTGAATCCGAGGCCAAAGCGACCAACTTGCAACGGTTCTTCTTCTTTGACACTGTTGTGAAGCATTTTGATGCCATGCCAATCCTTGTCTGTGAATAGGGCATTGTTTTGTACACAGATTGCTGGGGCCTGCAAACAAAAGGTGCAACAATTATATACAGATAGACTCAATCATACACATAATAGCACTTGGTCAATTCATCTCAATAAGAATACCACAAATAGCTTGTCCACTCCTCCAAGAATACAACCACCAGTATATATATATATATATACCTCAATATAACACACTTTGGGGTCGACGACATGACCCACGCATTATCATTACCGCCATAATAGCTGACTACTACTACTACTACTACTACCACCACCACCACCACCACCACCACCACCACCACCACCACCACCACCACCACCACCACCACCACCACCACCAACACCACCACCACCACCACCACCACCACCACCACCACCACCACCACCACCACCACCACCACCACCACCACCACCACATACTCTTCCAATACCTTATAAAGATATACAAACTGAAAATATTTCACTTAGATGTATCAATAATGAGTTAGATTACTGTATATGTTTAATTATTTGTTAAATAATATTAAACATTAAGTAAAAGATGATTCAGTGATTAGCTACTTTTTAAAAAAGATTTATATTTTTTTAGAAAACTGATGCCTAGATTTATATTTTTTTAGGGAGAATGTTTTAATTTAGGCCACAAGCACACAGGACATGATACACGTCAGCATAGCATGGGTACTATTTAAATGCATAAAATACATATTTTGACAGATTATATCCAATATCTGATTTCACGCTTAACTCAAAAGTGATGTTCACAAATCCCCATGCAAAATTTGACACAGTAAAACAATATGGATGCCCACCAATATGACAACTTATGTGCTCTCGTTTGTCAAAAGTTCATTCAGGCCAGTGCCCTCATAACATTTGATTGACCGATTGAAATGGTCAAGATCTTTGTTTGATGCTTGTTTTCATATTTTATAAGTCCCAAATAGGTATATAATTCATAGACCGTTCATACAAAGCTAGAATCCTCCATCTCAGATACACCTGTGAAGATGTCCTACCCTTGTCCGTGTATCAGGTCGTGTCTAGTTTCATGCAGGTCCTGATTACCAGTGTATGTCATTTCACAGGCCATAGCCTCAACGCCTCATACCACCTCATACCACCTCATACCACCTCACACCGTGCACACAACAATGTCATTTCGTGAAGTAAACACAGCATAATATTTGTCACAAAAGGAACCGTCAAATATCACAAATTAGAAGAGCAAATTGAGGAAATGTTTGCTTTGTAGTTAAATGCGACCGTTTCACTGACTGGTGTATATTTGTACCTGTTTGCTTACCACAACAGCCAGTGTCAAGACATTTGTGTTCCCCTTCATGTAAACACGGTTATAGTGTTTTTTGTGTTGTTCCCCCAAAAGCAGGAATTGAGTAGGCTTTGATGTTGTATTTTCAGTTTCATTCAGTCTTCATATCAGGCTATCGAAGTCGAGTTCCAAGATTAGAATATAGTGAAAGCAGTCTGCAAAATGGCATAAAAATATGAAAATATGCAAACATTTCTTTCCAGGGATTGGGCAAGACTGAAGTAAAAAAGGAATTAATTAAAGAAAATACTGACATGATCAAAGTAATGTTTGTCATTGAGCTGATGGTGCAAGCCACACGACACAAGTGATACAAATATCTCCAGAGTTGTGATCTCTACTGTGGTAGGATTTTTAGTGATGTGCATTGACGCGACAAATTGACATCGATTATCAAGGCCATCCATTGATCAATTACAAATATATTGTCTTTATAGTGGACGATGTTCATTTATCATCTAATGGAAAGTTGAATATGGACATTATTTACATTATTTACACTGTTTTTGCCATTTGTTTCTAAATATTATGTTGAATTTTAGCAAATATCATGTGCATACATATAAAGAAATATAGTATTGATTAAAATGTTACCAATATATCTTGAAATAACCAGTAATAAAAGTGCAATTCCAGTAAGTTTATGAGAACAAGGAAGTATACAGATATTTCGTATATCATGCTACTTTGCCTGACTAATAACTGCAAATTAGGGAGCTAATTTCACATGACATAATTTTCGTGACGTCGTACTACTATTTATAAATGCTACTGTATGGAAATAGTAAACAAGATGACAATTATGATTTGAGACTATTTCCATACAGTAGCATTTATTAATATATGAATATATTAAATCTACTAGATTTAATATATTCTTAATTTTTTTATATGTATTTATAATGCTTCATTTTGTAATTCAATAGCACTCTGCCAGTCTAGGCTGGTCTACAGGTGCGGGCACACGTGCATTGGCTGGCTGTACTAGTCTGGCCATTGATCTACCCTTGGTTATGCTCTGGTTATGCTCTGGTTATGCTCTGGTTATGCTCTGGCACCCCAATATGTGACCCTGAAGAAATGGTCATGATGTTTAATGATAGTTACTGAGTGTATATTGGCCAAAAAGCTACTACAAATAATGCAAATAGTTATTTTACTTAACAAGGCCATATTTATTTGATTTATGGATCTGTCAACATGAATTTCTCCAGTTTGGAAAATACAAATAATTATATTTATTATATTCCACTGTCAGTGTATTAGGAAATTGATTGCCTTGTTGTAAATATGTAAAACAAAAGTCTAATTTATAACAATTACTACTAGTGCTCGGAGGTTTACTGCAACATTCAACGCTACGGATGTTGCAAGTTTCCTCCTGCCCTAAACTGACAAGCCGTGATATAAGTGAAAGAATGATATGTGAAAGAATAGTGAGAGTGGATAACCCCAATTAAAAAAAAATCTAAAAATGTTTCAGGTGTCACTAATCAACTAATGCCCTTTCATATGTCAGACACTAGTACGTCTAATCAGCTGATGTTGTGTCATGTTTCAGAGTTTTCAGATTGCACTAATCAACTAATATCCTGTCATGTTTCAGATACCAGTACAAATAATCAACTGATGCCGCGCCATGTTTAGGATGTTTCAGATGTTTCAGATTGCACTAATCGACTGATGTCCTACCATGTATTAGATATCTCTAATCAGCTAATACCTTGTCATGTTTCGGGTACCAGTAATCTATTGATGTCCTGCCAGGTTTCAGATGTTTCAGATTGCACTAATGTTTCAGTTTGCACTAATGCTTCAGATACCGAGGTCAGAGTGAGTTTAACTGTGCACCGGAGGTGGTGTTTCAGTATGTGGACCCATTGCCTGGTGACTCTCTCAGGATGAAGTGGGACAAGGGAATGAAGAAAATAGAAACTCTGCGAACCATCAGTGATGTTAGTAATCCAGCATTCTAAATTGTTCGCATAATTATAAACTCATCAATAAATAATAATAATGTATAGACTCCTTTCACTAAGCGCTAAATTATTATTAGCCCAGTCAATAAATCAGTGTACCCTCACTTTTCTTCTCGACTCTCTGGGGAGTATACAACCAAGCTAGAAAGTTAGTATTCACATTTCAATCTCATCCTACCAGGTAGCAATTTCCTGAGGAATAAAGGCATTTTCTAACTGAGACATGACGAAGGCGACGCCTCTGTGTAAGGCAGGAAGAAATCCTAGATACTCTCATGTTCTCGGTCACCCATTCACACACTACCTGAGCCCATTTGTGCTTCATGCAATTTTCTCAATAGATAACAATAAATAAATAAATAAATAAAACACAATAAGTAAATAAATAAATAAAACAAACACAAATTATTAAAATAAACTCATGAAAGTAATTCCAGTAAATCACCACGGAATAACGCTAACTCTTAGTGTTAATGGCTCAAGTACTATTTGAGTATAAATACTAGAAAACTTTCTGACCTACTTGAAGTAAGGGAAGGTTTATTCACAGTAGCTGTCATTGGACGTGCAGCTGCCCATATACAGATACGCAGATGAATCCACAACAATTTTAAATCTTATTAGAATATAATGTGCTACACAGTGACATTTCCAGTTATATTATTATTATTTACCCATATCAATAAAAAATAAAAATAAATTCTTACACATCTCGATTAATGTCGATTAATGTACGGTCAGTAAATTTCCATTGTTATGTTTTCTGACTAAATATTGAGAGTAATATTGAAGGTCTTATGGATGGTATTATGGAAAAACATGCCATCTACAACTTTTCAGCAAATGTGTTTGAATAATCGAATATTCGTAATGTAATATTCATTCACGAATATTGGGATATTTGTTTCAGCTCTAAATATTATGGTATGTCTTGTTTTCCTCAGGATCTCCGGATAAATCGCGCCTGCACAGACAGCGCCTGTATGGGGCTGATCTCGCCCCGGGACTTTGTAGACCTCATTCTCACAATACACGAAGACTCCTTGCTTTCCACTAATGGTGGGTACTGTGGAGTACTAGGGTGGGTGGTAGGTGGTAGCACAGTGGTAGAATGCTGGACTTCGGAGCCAAAGGCCCCGGGTTCAAATTGTGTCGCTGCCATAAACTGACAAACTGTCAAATAAGTGAAAGAAGCTTGAAAGTGGATCTAAACCCCAATTTAACACATTTCTGGTGAAGATTTTTTTAAAATCCTTAAAAAGTGGTCACAAAATATTATTGGATCATTTGAAGCACAATAAAACATTTGGTAAAGTTACTATAAGTATACTCGTACTAGCAAAAATAATAAAATCACAAATACGAGTGTATTTATAGTCGGCAGCGAATATGTTTTTTAAAAATGTGTTGCTCTCCATTAATTGTGGGTACAGAATGGAGAAAGATATTCTGGTTTTCTGTGTAAATGTGTGATTTGATAAGTGATTCAATGAAGCAGCTGTAAAATCTATTGTATTAATTTTGGGTAATTTTCTTTTTTCTTATTGTAAAATGTATATGTTTAACTGTATAGTTTGTTATTTATCAGTATAGTTTGTGTTGCAGGATTATAGCTAGTAACTACATGTTTATAGGTATACTTTATGTTGCAGGATGATAGCTAGT
>JAUTBT010011601.1:0-23873 GCA_032361225.1 Lepetodrilus schrolli
GGGGGTATCGTGGCAAGGAATGGAGGAAAGGACCAATAACTCAAATTGATATTTACATCATTCTCAAACATGATCTTTCTTTCGAAAGTATCTTAAATTTATTATATATAAAGTGTCTTATTCAAGGCCATTGGAGATTCTGAAATATGATCTTGCTTTCATTTCTTAACTTATATTAAATAAAAAGAGTCTTAAATAATACAAAGCAGTGACAAGATGATTGATTGATGGGTGAAATGCTTCCACAGCACTTCCTAGACTTATGAAGGACAAGTGAAATGTGAAATCCACTCATATGTACGAGTGACTCAACAGATCTTGAGAGCATTTCAGGTCATAGTTCTGGTGGAAACATCAACGTACATCAATGGGGAAAACATATCTATTTTTATGTCTATTTCCTTCTTTAAGCACGTTAGCAGCGCTTTCCGAATTAACCTCGTACAACCTGCTGTTCGTACGTCATCAAAATGCCATTGTAATGCATTCAGTGTGGCACTGACCACATGAAAATTGGATTAGTTTTCCTCGAGTTCCCTCTCACGAAAACACCATCTCTGCCTCAGTGGGAAACGAAAACATTCTACTTGCCACACTCGGAGACAACAGTTATACCGCCAGCATTTGATTGACAGATGAAAAATTACTTTCTCGTCAATGTATATTTCTTGTATATATTGGGCAAGTAAATTGGACGAGGTTCGGAGACACAATAGATTTCTAAGCTGGTCAATATTCTCTTAAGGGAGGGATCGCGAAAGGTTTTTAGCAGGGTTCAGAGGTGGAATGGCTGATCTCCCTTAGGTCAAGAACTGCAGACTCTATTTGCATGAATCTAGATTTACAGCGTATTAAATCTGATTACGCTCAATGCTAATACAAAGAGCGGTGCTAACGTGGTTACTTTCCTCGCTGATGAGGCCCTCCAATGTCCTTGGTATAGAAATACTCTGCAGATTAGCATTTCTTTCCACAAAACCACAGTATTAACCCTCTCCCTGCTGGATTAGGAACAGGCACAGCTCTTTAGGGCATCTCCGGTGTCAATAATAGAAAAAGTGGTATGTTTCGGAATTTTCTAGGATTACATTGATTTCTTTAGGGTGTTTCCAGTTGCCTCCAGCTTGTATATTTAACAAGAATTCAAGTTCATTGGGACTTAATTAAGTTGCGTTCACGTAACATAAAATATGAATACAAAGCACTATTGTGTTTTAAGAGTAATTTATATGTTCCTCATTAACATTATTACCGTGTCCAAGCACAACCAAGTAATTTAACCTGGCCAATAACCCAAACTAATCAATGTCTCCTCTAATAAGTGAAAGTTGAGCAACATAAAAAACCACACACACCATGTGTCCATGATAATACAATAACCACAATAATCCATGTCCATTTTCCCCCCCCCAGCAAGATCTTATGGAAAGTGCAAAACAATATGGCCCCTAACAAAGGGAGGGAGAATGAAACACCTGACATGTACAATAGTGTCTGTGATTGACAGGAAATGGGCGCGGCCTGAATGATGCCAGATACACTGAAAACATATGTGTATACACGCTATACACTGTATAATAAATTCTGCTTGTAATGAAGAATTGACCCAGATATAAATTCCTTCACGCTTACCAAAGTTCAATAATTCAATTTTCAATACCACTTTGATGATCTTGTGATCAAATTCATATTCAGTCAATGCTATATATAGAATCCTAAATACAAGTTTCTAAAAGGTAAAAGTATTTAAGTTAAAAAATAATGTTTTAATGCTTCATGAGATCCATATTTGATATTCATTTCACAAATTCTAACGAAACCTTATACCTACTATCAGTACCCATATATTCAGTACTACTATCAGTACCCATATACCTACTAAGGGTGCCACGATATGCCAACCTCACGATACGATGCATATCGTGATAATACTGGTTTTATATAAGCTTTAGATATGCTTTTGAATAATAACATTAAATGGAGATCTGTGAGCCTGTGTAGGTTATTTCTTTTTTATTTTCAGTACATTTCATGAAGAAACAAAGCGAAAATCGTAAAACTTCAATAATGAAATAACATGCTTGATGACCATGCAGATTATCGAGAATACACTGTAGGCCTATATGGATTTAATAGTTGTTGTTTTTGTAAATAAAAAATTAAAGGAGAAAAGTATTTCTATGAGATACTTACAATAAAACCTTCCCCACAGGTTGTATGGAATCGGAACAAGAGGTATACAGTTGGCTCGAAAGAGGGTGATGCATATACGTGGTTGTTGTCAGAATCTGACCACCATGTGGACATATACGTAGTTGTTGTCAGAATCTGACCACTATGTGGACATATACGTGGTTGTTGTCAAAATGTGACCACTATGTGGATATATATGTGGTTGTTGTCAAAATGTGACCACTATGTGGACATATACGTAGTTGTTGTCAGAATCTGACCACTATGTGGATATATATGTGGTTGTTGTCAAAATGTGACCACTATGTGGATATATACGTAGTTGTTGTCAGAATCTGACTACTATGTGGACATATATGTGGTTGTTGTCAGAATCTGACCACTATGTGGATATATACATGGTTGTTGTCAGAATCTGACCACTATGGTGAGTTGAGGTGTCAGAGGGCTGAGAGATACAATTAAAGGTCTATTTTGTGTGTTTGCCGGATATTTATTAGACAATTTCGGAAATGAAAGAAGTGACCATATAATTATACCCTCGGGACATGTTTCTCAAAGTAATGGACATCTGGAGTTTGTAAATCATTAGGTTTCCTGTGAAATAGGATCGCAGGACAAATAGGGATGGGCAGAATAGAGATTTTCTCATCAGAGTATCACAAGGTAATGGGCATGTGAGTGGACTGTTGATAGTGCCAACATAACAATACACAGGACCTGGGTTTGGCACCTATCAGGTGAATATGCAGAGGTGAATATGCAGATGGTTTGGCACCTATCAGGTGAATGAATATGCAGAGGTGAATATGCAGATGGTTTGGCACCTATCAGGTGAATATGCAGATGGTTTGGAAAGAAAGTAAAATTAATACGAAAATAACAAAAGTGGAAAATTAATTTATCTAATTTTATAAATAATGAATATTAATGCGTTAATGGACTGAAGGTTTACATATTTGTGTAACTGGTGAATACAAATTTGAAACAAATTTGAATCTCCATTGGGAGTCGACAGTCCACTTCAGAAAGACCCTGGTGGCTAAAAGGTTTACTGGGACTATTTACATAAATAAATGCATATTATATATACACGCACTACCTAAGAAATTTCTGTGCAAACACATAAATTATGTATATAGACTGGTTCACCAGCGAAGCTAACTTTAGGAAACTGATCCCTGGTCTGCCAATTCTGACCTGGAATAAATTTCCATGTTGGACAATAGATTTCTGTGTGACTGCGTTGACATCCGATGACCTTGTCCATATCAATGGCAATAGCATATTTAGTGGGGAAATAGTGACAAGCACAGTATGTATTCTGTTGTCAAATGGAAGGTGAAGCCGGGTCAAACTGGTAGAATATGAAAGCAACGTTGACGCAGAATCGAGATTTGCACCTTTGATCTTTAGACTTAATGGAAAGAATACATACTGATTCCAAACACGATATGAACGACTCCCAAGTGAAATTATGCCTCATTAAGTGAGTGCCATGTATTTATATTTTATATTGCAGAATTGGGATTTGAAAGCGGGGGAGAAGAGGAAATGGGCACTTTAAAATTAAAATAAAGAAGATATATCATTATCTTATAGTCACAACAACCAGAAAATAAATGATCTTTGTGCAGTAATGAGTAATATGGTAGGACATAATAGCAAATATACATCGAAATTGACGTTAAATTCTTTCTGAATGTGAAATTGGCATGCCTCCATTTCAAACAGGACCTGATATTAGTGAAGTAATAGCTCAACAAACCCCAGAGATCAAATGTAAATATTATATGACAATAAATTCAATCTACATGCGTGGCAGCAGCTACGCATTAAATGATATGCTATCAGAGTTGATCTTGAAGTCATATATTTCGTACAGTTTATTTATCTCTAGAAGTTGAAATTAACATCAAACTAGGAGAGGTACACTCATTGACAATATCAAATAATAAATTCAATCTATATGCCTGGCAGCAGCTATGCATTAAATGATATGCTATCAGAGTTGATCTTGAAGTCGTATATTTTGTACAGTTTATTTAGCTCTAGAAGTTGAAAACATCAAACTAGGAGAGGTACACTCATTGACAATATGTCTTAGATTTCAAGAGGTTAATGTATTTTCTATACACATACTTTAACCCCTTAATCTATAGAGACTTTGATAACATTTGCATATACATTTCACATTTTAACAAATCAAGCAGTAATTGTTTTTTTAAGAAAATTAAATTTATTCCACTATTAGGATCACAATATTTTTTAGATTTATTAAAGGAATGTGAACAAGGCAGATTTAGCATCAGCAGAAAATGGGTTAATGAATGTACATTTTTAATAATATTCATTCCCCTGACAAGGTCATAAATTTCAAGCAACACTGCCAATCAAAACCACTGCGGAGCAGATGTTTTGTCAGAATATTGAACTGTTTTTAAAGTGCTGATCAAATATCACTGTCCTCAAATGATGACTGAAATTGAAAACAAACTCTAGTTTCTATGCATGCAAGTCTCAATGCTGAATTTCGCTAACAAAATTTGAACTGTTGGTGTTTGAAAAAAAACAAAACAAAAAAAAAACAACAAGTAACAACATACAGTACAGGTTAAAACACAAGTAAAATAGCGAAAAAATGAACATTTAGTACCTTTTAAAATAAAAAATACATGTGCATGTATAAATCATTATTCTCTCATGGAAAGTGGAATCATATGATTTTAATTGTTGTTAAACATCACAATTACAACTGACAGTAGTGAATTTAGTTTTCTTATTTTTAATTGATTGATTAATTCATAGTTTTATGTCACTGATGGAACATTTCACTGATGCCAAAACATTTTTTTATGTAAGGAGAAGCAAATTTCATGTTTCATAATTAATTTTTGTGTCATAAATGTAGAGAAATCTCCAAATCAATCGCCTGTACTTTAGATATCAAGTGACATACTGTATACTCTGTAATAAAACAATGGAGGTTCATATTGTCTTATTTCCACCCCATCTGTTGCCAGGTGAAGAACAGACAAACCTCATGAAATATTTAATATGCCAATAATTCACTGACAATGTTCCATAGAGAAAGTTATGAAAGACAGCATGTGTATGTGTGTGTGTGTGTGTGTGTGTGTGTGTGTGTGTGCCTGTGTGTGTGTGTGTGTGTGTGTGTGTGTGTGTGTGTGTGTGTGTGTGTGTGTGTGTGTGTGTGTGTGTGTGTGTGTTTGTGTGTGTGTGTGTGTGTGTGTGTGTGAGTGTGTGTGTGTGTGTGTGTGTGTGTGTGTGTGTGTGTGTGTGTGCCTGTGTGTGTATTTGTGTGTTCATTGTGCGATCATACCGCGTTCTCACGGCGCGCCAGCACGACCTCTCCATGCTTATGGCGTTTCTATTGAGATCTATGGGCTTGGCAACGGCGATCACCGGCGATCCCGCGTCGCTCTCACCACGCTCATGGGGTTCTTACCACGCGTCTTCTACATGTATTGCGACTGGACGGCGACCTCATGGCGTTTCTACCACGTGATCACAGCAATCATATAAGCTGGTCAGATTTTTGGAAATTTCAAGATGATCATTGTGTAGTCATACTGTATAGTTGTGTGTTTGCTGAGTAGAAACACGATGCTGAAGAAACAAGCTCCCAGAGGCCGAGGTGGCATGGCCGAGACAGCATCCACCTCGCCAGCTCCAGCCTCATCACCAGAGAGGGCCTCCAGGAATGATGCTGCACAGTCTGACACCCAGTCAGTGACTAGTCAGCGTGATAGTCCCACCCAGATGATACACAGCGAGAAGTCCAGGGTCTTGAGTGACCTTGGTATTGAAGATGAAGAAGCCATGGTTGAAGTCGCCGTTGCAAATGTTACCATTTTCGCAGCGTCTTTACCACACGTGTACTGCGTTCATGGAGATGTTACGACGCTTGTCTCATGACCTTCGCGACCCCACCCCGTTCTCACCGCGTTCCAGGTCAGGTCGGCGAACCTTGGCGTTTGTTTTGAACATGCTCAAAATAAACGCCGTGACTCGGCCATCATTGGCAACCGAGGCGACCACAGCACGATTTCTGGCATTTCCACCACACTTACACCACGCTTATGCCGATCGTGGCGCGCTCTGGGCCCATTTTCCGTCGCCGTAGCAGCGCAGTGAGGACGCCACCCCGGTCTGATGGGGGTATTACATTGATCTGAAAATGCAACGAGGCTGCAAGGTTATGAAACTTATTTAAGTATGATCATGCTCATGAGCATGAAATTGTACTTTAAAAAGTTCCATAACCTCTCAGCCTGATGCCCATTGCAGTAGAAAATTAGGAAATGTTACCAATAGGAAAATAAAAAGGTGTTTTTTTCTAAATATATATTCAAATTTGATATTTTCAATTTAGCAATTTTGCAACAGATTAATGCAGTTTGTGAAATATATGTTTGATAAATGTAAAGTAAAAATGTCCAAAATTGTAATTATATACATATCTTTTAATTTTCACCTTCATTATCGAGGCGGGGACTAGAGATGCACGATATACATTGTTATATCAGATAATTTCCTTTTCTTAATCCAGCAAGGAGAATGTCGAGGTTGACATCTTCAAAGTGATTCTTTCACAAAAATATTTATACCGTAAACATTGACAAGCGAGAATCTATAAACAACGATATCTTAATGCTACACTCACAGACACCAACAACAGACATTTCTGTTTGCCTACAGATTACTTTTCCATAGACATTATATACATTTCTTACAGCTTGCAAATAGCCCTTCCATTTTCTTGACTTAATTCCAGTTAGGATAGAGATGTTTTTTCTCATTGGAACTAACCCGTGTGAGGCGTGATATCAAAGAAGCTTTCTGTTTGCAAAAGTAATCACACTGCCGTGGGTGAATATTCAACGGTATCGACTCATCTTGGATTCAATAGTGGACGTACTCTATGACTTTAACCTTTTCCATGCTGTAGGCAACTGCAGTTTGTGAAATGTATGTTTGATAAATGTAAAGTAAAAATGTCCAAAATAGTAATTATATACATATCTTTTCATTTTTAACCTTCAATATCGAGGCGGGGACTAGAGATGCATGATATACTTTGTTATATCAGATAATTTCCTTTTCTTAATCCAACGAGGAGAATGTCGAGGTTGACATCTTCAAAGTGATTCTTTCACAAAATATTTATTCCGTAAATTCCGTAATTCAAGAGAATAAAAATATATGCCCAATACCAATTCACATTAGACAGTGAAATTATTCACTTCTTAAAAACTTGAAAACAATACAAATATTTTTATGACATATAAAACCATTTCAGGTTTCAACTTATGTGACCTATTACACAACAAGCATAGATCAAAATCGAAAACATACTAAAAAAACACCCAAAAAAATCATATCATACAGCTTTAGGCATTCTAGTATTACACACTTGAACCAGATGACATCAGGTACTTTAAATTTTATTATGTCGCTGACAATAAAATAACCATCTGAATAATTACACCATATAATAATATTGTTCTTTCTTATTTTATATAGCTGGTTCACGAATGTATACACTAGAGTCTTGATGTGAAATATTATCAGAATTTATCATTGTCAGATAACCACTGCGAAATAGTTATTTATGTCGGGCAATTATTGGACAGGAATAATGAAGTTGTTGGTTACAGGGACTATATGAGACAGCCTTGTCAGAAATTACATATGCATGTATGTCAGTGAAGGTCGCAATTATGACAATTGCCTCCTCAAATAATCAATTTGATCCAACTCAATTGAACGTATTGAATTTTCCATTTGTGTTTGGTTTGTGAGTTCAAACGAGGAACAATATGACTATTGATTTCATATCGGTGGAATTGAAAACTCTTTTTTTTAAAACGTAGATAAGAGACATTTTGTAAATATTTACTCATGGCAAGTTTATTGACAAAGAAGTACCTCAATGCCTATGTAGTGTTCCCGATTCTTTAACTGTGGATCACATGAAATCAAAACAAGTTTGGACACAGTTTGGGAATTACGCTATGAACCATTTACGAGTTTACCATGTTTCACATCGTAATATGGTAACGGACAAGACAACATACATAACATGATAATAGTCTGAAGTAATGCAGCGCTGTGTAGTAACAACACAACTGTAACCAAATAATACAGTCCAGTTAACCCTTTCCATGCCGGCATGGTCACAATTGCCATTCTGTAGGGCATCTACAGTTGTATTCAGGAGAAAGAAAGTTAAACAATATCATAACGATCAAAGACAGGCTACACTTAACACTAAATCCGTTCCCCAAGTATGCCATGTCTGATACACACGACAGTTATCAGTCTGACACAAACTCATCAGCTGTCTGATGCTGTCATCTGTCTGACACAAAACAATCATGTGTCTGACACACAGCTATCTGTCTGACATACAACTATCATCTGTCTGACACAACAATCTGTCTGACATAACAATCATATGTCTGACACAGTCACCATCTGTCTGAGATGAAACAATCATATGTCTAACACACACAACCATCATCTAGCTGACACACAACTGTCATCTGACACACAATTGTCATTTGGCACTACTGTCATCTGACATATAGCTGTCATCTGTCTGATACACTGCATTCAAATATCTGTCACTGCCATCACTTGGACACACTAGTGCCATCTGTCTGAGACACTACTGTCATCTGTCTGAGACACTACTGTCATATGTCTGACATACAACTGTCATCTGTCTGACATTCAACATTTATCTGTCTGGCATTCAACTGTCATCTGTCTGACACACAACTGTCATTTGACACACAAATGTCATTTGACACACAAACGTCATTTGACACACAAATGTCATTTGACACACAAATGACATTTGGCACACAAATGTCATTTGATACACAAATGTCATCTGATAGACAATGTGATCCGTCTGACACATAGCTGTCATCGAACACACAATGTCATCTGTTTGACACACACCTGTCATCTATCTTACACACAACTGTCATCTGATACTACTGTCATCTACCACTACTGTCATCTGTCCGACACACAGTTACAATACGGTGCTCAGCTTCAGGTCAAGATACTGTGTCAGAAATTTACAGTTGTTGTGGATGCCACTTGTGACTTGTAATGAGGAGTGGATCAGGTTAATTCTGGTTGATGATCATCACTCCCATTAACCGCAGAAAAATAAAAATCAATGAAAGGAGAGCTCAAAGGCCAACGTTCCATGCATGACTCATGTTGTCAATGTTCCTATTAAGTGATTAATAATGCCGACAATATTGAAGCTTTCATACCTATGTAATCCATCTAATTCCACCTCAGGAATTCATCAGCATCAGAGGGACAATACTTTGTAGCACTGCAATGTCAGAATTGTAAGAATTACATTACATTAAGAAATTGTAGTGATGTCTTCCTTGGCTCTTCAAGCCCTTATATTAGATACTAAAACGAGATCTCACAAACTTCAATGACTTCCTAAAAACCATAGGTTTTACACATTAGAGTTCTGATTGCATGCAACTGCTACTAACGCCCGCGGATTCTTAAATAATTCTGTCCAATATCATTAAATGTTTGGTGATTACATATGAAGGCCCTATCTGGAATATGATTCCTTGTCAGAAATGTTCTCATTCAAGTATTACGCTAAGCTGACTCAGCAGCTACCAGTATTTGGGGACATATCACAAAATTGGCACAGCACGCATATTGTGAAATTGACACAGTTACACACATTGCAAAATTGGTCTAGTTACTATATATATGTAATATTATATTTTAGCAATTGACGTCCTGGAATATTCATTTTTCATATTGAATTTAATATCAATGGTTTATGATAAAGTACCAAAACTTGTTGGTTAGCAGTGGGTACAATTTGATAATAATAGATACAATTGGATAGCAATATGTAATAATTGGATAGCAATAGGTATTAATTGGATAGCAATATGCACCAATTGGAAAACAATGAGTACAATTGGATACCAATAGGTATTAATTTGACAACAATATGTATTCAATGGGTATAATTGGATAACAATAGTATTAATTGGATAATAATACCTATCAAATGGGCACAATTGGATAACAGTGGGTAAAATTGGATAACAATAAGTACAATTGGATAACAATTGTATAATAATAGGTGTTAATTGGATAACCACTTTCAAGATTTGTTCACACATCATGGCTTGAGGGTACAATTGGATAACCATAGGTATTAATTGGATAGCAATATGTATTCAATTGGTACAATTGGATAACAATATATTATTTGGTTAACAATTGGATAACAATAGATGAATTGGATAACAATGTTAATCCAATGGGTAGAATTGGATAAAAATTGGTACAATTTGATAACAATTGGATAACAGCAGTTATCAAGTGGATATAACATTAGGTATCAATGTCCAAGAGAAGTCTCACATAATGACATACATCTTATTCAAGTTGAGGGGAAATCGGGTACTTATCAGGGGGGAGGGGGAGGGGGGGGATGAGGTGTGTGAGGGGAAATTGACCTGCCGTCAAGTAGCATTTTAATGTCATAAGCATTCCTCTCACAGCCAGATGAAGTGGCATTTCTAGGAGGGCGGATAATGAGTGATAGTCGTCCGAGGACAAAATCATTATTTTCTATATTCCAACTCCTTGACGTCTTATGACAATGGATTATACCGCTAGTTGCCGTGCTATTTTCGCTAGATGTAAATAATGTGCATCCACTAAGTGCTGGGGGTTTGTCTCGCTGTCGGAGCCTCTGAGTGCTGTCTGTGTATATACACGTGGATATCGGCACTTCCGCTCTGTAACTGTGTATATATACACAGAGGAATGGATCCAGTTAATGACCAGGACCAGGGGTACAATGCTACCGACACCACAATGAAATTGAATGGTGTAAGTGGCACAACTGTCGTTATGGAATGGCATATTAGGCACTTCATGATTCAATGTAATGCACTCTTCGGAAGTGTGGTCCAGACAGCTAGTTTTGATAGGAAAATTGTATTAAATTCATGTCAAAAAGTGTATTCGGTAGATTATTTTTGACAAATATCGCAAATGTTCTAGACAATTGTATTTACTGTCTGCGACTGATAGCTGGCTCTCGTAAAAGTTCTCTGCACACGTTAAATTATATAAAAGTACACTGGACACGTAGAATTACAATTTGTCTGCGAATTGTGAGCACGATGTCGTATATTATAACCTTCAATAATTCCAACAAATCAAACTAAAATAGCTTTCATATACTAAACTAAAGTGCAGAAAGGTTTTCTGGAATATTCTAGCTTTTTATTCATGATTTATTATGAATGTAACATTATATATAAACTGACAAACCATGATATGATCTAAATAATCTAGGAAGTATCTATAAAACCCTAACAAAAAAATATATAGCATCATATAACATTTACGATATACGATGTATGCTGTAAGCTTGTAACAGTCGAAGGAGTAGTCAATACAGTAGATCAATTATCTTTTGCCAAGTTTATGTATTAATGCATAACCGAAACATAAATATATCTGGATATGATTTATCTCTGTTCAAACATGCTTGTCTTTCTTTCATCATCGAAATAGAGTGGATGAGTATGGTAGCTTTGTTTAATGGCCTGGGATGGATTTAAAGCTATACCTCTGCCTATACACACAAGTATCACAGCAATATGTACACACTCAGTTGAGAAGCAGAGCTTTAAATCTGCACATAATGAAATTGACAACAGTTTAATGCCAGTCACTTGTGTTAGGTCAAGTCCCTTTCATCAATGGCATGTTGAGACTGGTGACAGGTCATCACAGCAAGATCACGCATATTTCATGTACATTATTATCATAAACTACTTGAGTGGGTCTCATCGAGACATTTCTAGTAGAAATTATACATTGACAAATTCAATGTAAAATGTATTGGCAATCATTGCATGGCCATTGACTTGTGGTATATTTTTGTATGAACTTTACATCATTCAAAAAATTACATTTTGATATTCCTATTGTTCCCCAGTCACTAGGATAATACAGAACTTTCAGATAATATAATTATACAAAAATGGTATTAAAGGTACTGTAGCACACATTTTAAGGATGACTATCTTCTATTAATATATATCACATTGCTGTTCAGGCGCTATGCTCACAAAACATTTTGAGTATGATTTCATGTTCAATTCACATTTAACCACTCAAATCCCAATGTAAAATGTGAGTTGAGTATGAAATTGTACTAAAACATGTTTCATATACTCACAACCAGGCCCAGAGACTTTTTGAGTAAGGTTTCATGCTCAAATTGTATATTGGGATTTGTGAAAAATAAATTGAGTTGAGCAGGAAATTGTACTAAAAAAACGTTTCATAATCTCGGGGCCAAACCAGATATAATGCAATATACATATCTGCAATATCTAAATTACATCAACAGTTCCTACCATCTTCCAAATAAATATTAAGAAGTAAAAATGTCATGATATCAAAAAGGCAAAACTAAATTTTTAAAAGCAACTTAAGATTAATAATTAGCTTATATTAAAGATCAAATTTAATATGAAATGAGCAACTTGATCTCACAGCATTCAATTAGTGTTCTGAACCAAATGTCATTTTGTTTGGGAAACAAAAGATGGAATATTACTATGAAATGAACACAAAATTATGACAGCAAACATAATCAGGTCACTGACAATCCTACAGACAAATAATTACATAAAAAAAAGTTTTTAAAAAGAGGAAAACATCATAAAACGCATTACAACATGTAACCTGACATTTTGTATTTGGAAACAAACACTGGATATCTGCCATGTGAGGTGAAACGTACATTTCAAGCCTGCCAATCACGAAATGTATGGAAATACCAAAGGGCCATGAGTAACACTAACCTGTCGGGTGTAATGACAGTAGAAGTCATCGGCCAAGGTTACCACAGTTGCAATAATATGTCAACGTCCAACCCATTTCACTAGTAATCACCCTCCTGTGTTCAATAAGCATTTGATGATAGCATTACCACTATAGCATTTTGCTGCAGTGTCAATACTAAGTAGTTACAGTCGAGAAAGATGGACGACAACAGATGTATTCTCGGCTATCGAGATGAGAATGCTATAAAGAAAACCTCAGAAGACGAAGACGTTTGATGAACGTTTATCCAATTTGGAATTCACTCGGTGAAGCAAATTAAAGCTTTTTTCTCCTGTTGACCAGAGGTACCCAATGGTTATGATGAAACCTGGTTATGATGAAATCTGGTTATGATGAAACCTGGTTATGATGAAACCAAAGTTGAGGTTTAGATGTTTCATACATCACTTAAATACAAGGTTAAAATTAGAATTCTATTTATTAAAAAAATATTGAGATAAATTTCAGGTACCACAGTCGTCATGTTAGCCCCCAAGTCTTGGACACAAACATCAATTTTATAGTGAGCTAGCACTGTAATAGAAAGGTCCAAGATGTCCTATAGAAAGACACACAGAGCCATATGATGATAATTCGTGAATATTTATGATTTAATACATACCTAAAACCATGCCTTTTTTTAAAAAGATTGGAGTTTAGAGCTGCTTTCAAGATTCTTTCACATATATCATGGCTTATCAGTTTAGGGCAGGAGGAAACCTGCAACATCGGTAGTGCTGAATGTTGCAGTAAATAAAACCATGCTTAACAAGACGATATTGTCATATATAGAAATACTGAGAGCTACACAATTATGATCATATTCATGAATACTTATGATTTAATACATGACACCTAAAACCATGCTAACAACAGTCTCTGGGCTCAGATATCTTATTAAACCTGTAGCTAATGAAGTGAGGCCTTCTGTTACCAGAAGCCAACATCTGTCTCCGATGACACGGTTGACCTTACCGCTTCCAGTGGCAACACAAGATACCGTACAGAGTAGCGTTTGTGATTAACGCAGCAGCGAAAAGGTTAAAACCATTCATGGCGTGTATATATGATAAGCTGTCTCACTAATTACTTTGCCGATATCAGCTCGTCAATCAATTGCTCAGATGTAGGAAATAGACGATATGAGGCAAACTATGGAATTAGGCTTGAGGGAGCTAGTTTATGGGTTTTGCCTTATTATTACCCACACTGTTTCAGCATTACCACGCTGGCCCTGAGATTACGAAACTCTCTGAGTACGATGTAATGCTCAAGCTCAAATTTTACACGGGGATTTATGAACAAAACTTTTTAGTTGAGTATAACAGCATACTAAAATATTTTTTTTAAATTGTAATCTCTGAGCCTGTTTATGGTCGATTTGGGTACAGGTGAAAGATTCCCATTGCAATGTAAAGCAAACAGTTTATGGTTGGAGGAGTGCCTGAAGCAACCATGTGTTACATAAAGATCCATGATAATGCAGGTGAGGTAAGGCTAATAACATGATACATTTGTTTTCTTTTTCTTTTTTGAATTGGGGTTTAGAGCTGCTTTCACGATTATAACAGTACACTATATGTGTAAAAAAGAAGATACCTAACATCCAGACGAGATTTGAACTCGCACCTTCATTTTTTAATCTGATGAACTACTTTTATGCTAAAATTGTTGTTGTCCTTTTGGCATTTGAAAAGATTTTTCAAAATATAGCAGTAAACTTAGAAAATTACAGTAATTAGTAACAAATAATTGCACAATGATTACATAGGATACATATAAATTAAAATTAAAATCACTGGTAATATTACAGAATTTTTAAAGTATCATTAATAATGTAGTACGCCTGATATAAAGACACAGTGATAAATACTACAAATATTAGCTAGAAACATGCTGCATTCCCAGTCCATACCAGAAATTAACACTTACAAAACCTGGTCTGGAATGACTAAAACTCATCATTCATATTGGAAAAGGATTAACAGAAAAACAATATATTCCATGTATTAACAAAGTAGAATCTGGTCATATGATAAAGAATTTTAGCTAATGATATCTTAAGGTGGTAGATTTATTTGATGGTTTTGTTAATTAACAAATAGATCCATAAGAATTGTACAATCATCTAGGTAACCATGGTTTCCAGGGCAACCAGCAGCAAGTTTCATCAGACAGGTGTAAGGAGATACCTGCACTTTCCTTGGGCAATGTACAAGACTGGACTGCAGTCCTCAACATCATAGTGTACATCAGACACCACATTGTGCGACTGACATCGCAATAAACAGGACTGTACAATGGACGTCAATATCCACAATGTACATCATACACTGAAATGTTTATCAGATACTGCAATGTACAACGACATTGCAATGTAAAACGACATTGCAATGTACAACTGACATTGCAATGTACAACTAACATTGCAATGTACAACTAACATTGCAATGCAAATCTGACATTGCAATATACAAGATTGGACTGTAGCCCTCAACATTGCAATGTGCATAAGATACTGTAATGTACAAAAGACTTCACAATATAAAACTGACATTACAATAAACAAGACTGGACTGTAGCCCTCAATATCGCAATGTGTATCAGATACTGTAATGTACAACAGACTTCACAATGTAAAACTGACATTACAATAAACAAGACTGGACTGTAGCCCTCAATATCACAATGTGCATCAGATACTGTAATGTACAACTGACATCATATTGAACAACAGACATCATAATGAACAAGACTGGACTGTAGTTTTCAACATTACAGTGTACATCAGAATCTGTAATGTACAGTTGACATTGCAATGAACAAGACTGGACTTTTACTGTAACCCTCAACATCACAATGTGCATCAGATACTGCAATGTACAACATCAGATACTGCCATGTACAACATCAGATACTGCCATGTACAACATCAGATACTGCCATGTACAACATCAGATACTGCAATGTACAACATCAGATACTGCAATGTACAATTAGCATTGCAATGTACACCTGACATTGCAATGTACAAGACTGCATTGTATACATACATATGAATATTCCAACTTGAAACACCCTAAATATAATGGTGATTAATCGCCTGACAGTCTTGATCCAGTTACAGACACAATACTGATGATCAAGGTGGGGTCATCTCAAAAATAATTAGGATAATAACAGATTTAAAATAAGCTAGATCAGAACGAATTCTTAAAAGATTAGGTCATCATTGATTTCAAAATTATATTGAAACCTATTCTAAAAATCTTGACCAGTTCAGATAGAAATTTAGACCATTATCAATGTAGACGTGCAAGGGGTAAAAAAAAAAAATCAATCCAAAAAACAGAAAAGCTGTCATTGTCCATGAAATCAGATGTCCCCATCCCAAACAACAGGAGTGACAAAATGATTGATTGTTTGAGAATAAAGCCAAGACAATGGGCATGGCTGTCAACAACAAACACCTGTTGTCACACAAATCAGATGATCCAGTCATTGTCAATTTCACTTGTAATCAATTGTAGTCAACCAAAAATAAGAAAGAAAAAAAAAAGACCCACCACTAAGTCAAGATAATCAAAAGCAAAGCCATCTCATAGCATTGAAAGACAGGTTTATAGCAACTAGAATTTATCTGAAAGCAACTGAAACAAGACATTTTTCTCTGCAAAAACCCATAAATGTCAAATTCATCTGTTGTGATACATTTGATTCTGAATGTGACCGACAGTAAATGTCAAAAAAGGTGAAATGATGAGTTGACTGGAATCAATTTAAGCATCACGTCAGATGAAACAGACTTTCACAAAATTGAATTTATAGTCTACCTGAAATAAATTAAATATTAATTTAACCAATTATTTAACTTTAAAAAAAAATCTTACAATACCATTTGTGAGAATTATTTCAGTATCACATAGAACCTTACATTAAAGTGGCAACCTGATGATCTTTACATAGGTTAATGGTCAGAAACAAGGTTATTACATGTTTTGATTTCCCCAACAAATATGTGGGTTTTTTTCTAATCTAGAAATTTGATTTAGAAATTTGATTACATTTTTGCCAATGGTGACTGACCACCATTCTGACAATTACATCAGTAAAGAATGAATAAGTACTGTAATGTCAGCTATAGGCTTGTTAGCCATGTTCAAACTGTTTACATATATCTGTGTAGATATGCATTGTGATCTCTATTCAGGAGATGAGCACTTTACAAAATTCTCCTATTCACAATGGGAAGCATGAACACCCTCCTTCAACCCCCTTCCCCCCTCAATTCCCTCCCTCCCCTCCTTCCCCCCACCCCCCTACCCCCAGACTGGGACCAGAGCATGTGTAGGACCAGATGGGATAGTATTATGAGTAGAAGAGAAATGTTTACTTGAGACCCAGAAAAAGAAGAAAGCAGTTGCATCCGGTAGTGATTGCATCTACTTGTGGTAACATTATCAAATAATATATGTTGGTAAGAGCATCCCCAGTAAATTTTAATCTCCCCTCCCTCCCCTGCCCCCTCCTCCCCCCTGAAATAGCCGAGGCCTGGTGTTGTGGTAGCTGATGAAGAGATCATGCTGGATCTGGAGCAGGTACAGACGATGAGGAGAGGTGTGAAATGGATCAGTTGCTTGTCGATTTCAGTGGTGGGAGGTCGTGTATAACTCACAGAGATAGAGAGAGAGTTAGAGAGAGAGTTAGAAAGAGAGGGAGGAGGCAAGGCAGGAGAAGGAAGGGAGAGAGAAAGAGAGAGAAAGAGAGAGAGAAAGAGATAGAGAAAGAAAAAGAGAGAAAGAAAAAGAGAGTTAGAAAGAGAGGGAGGAGGAAAGACAGAAGGAAGGAAGAGAAAGAGATAGAAAGAGAAGAGGAAAGACAGAATGGAGGAAGAGAGAGAGAAAGAGAAAGAGAGAGAGAGTTAGAAAGAGAGGGAGGAGGCAATAGAAGGAAGGGAGAGAGAAAAAGAGATGGAGGAGGCAAGACAAGAGAAGGAAGGAAGAAAGAGAAAGAGAGAAAGAGAGGAAGTAGGCAAAGCAGGATAAGGAAGGGAGAGAGAGAGAGAGTTAGAAAGAGAGGGCCGAGGCAAGACAGAAGGAAGGAAGAAAGAGAAAGAGAGGAAGTAGGCAAGGCAGAAGGAAGGAAGAAAGAGAAAGAGAGAAAGAGAGGGAGTAGGCAAGGCAGGAGAAGGAAGGGAGAGAGAAAGAGAGTTATAAATAGACGGATTGAGGCAAGACAGAAGGAAGGGAGAGAGAGAGAAAGAGAGTTAGAAAGTGAGGGAGGAGGCAAAGCAGGAGAAGAAAGGAAGATAGAGAAAACGTAAACAGAGAAAGGAAGATAGAAAGAAAGTAGAGTGAAAGGGAGGAAGGGGTGGAAGGAAAATGTAGATACAGTCAACAAAATAATGGAGTATAGACATGATATAGCCATAAAAATATGTCAAGTTGTCAGAACTGACAATACTTGTAATTTACGTTTATTTCCCATAGCTTATCTACAGGTAAGTGTTTGGTGACCGCTACATTATACATCACATGGCCTTCACATTGTTTAAATGCTTAAATTTACAACCCTACATTTAATAGGTCTACCAGAGTTATTAATACACACACTTGAAATGTTGAACTCAAACTTATAATACAGTAATAATATTGACATCATATCTACTGAGCGAAGCACATTTCTACACTAACAGAAAATAATTGCATGCATTTTCATATAGAAAAACTATCAATTAAACACATTAGGTTTACTTGCATTTACAGTGTTTTTTTACAGTGCTTTTAAACATCATCATTATTATTATTATTATTAATTTACAGTGGCCTATATCCAAAATACAAAATTATCATTGACATCATCAATATCAATAAAAGAAATACAAATCACTATTGACAACACCCACATCAATATCCGAAATACAAATTATCATTGACATAGCAATCTGTGGAAACTCATAGAAATTTAACTGTATAATGTTCCAGGTTCAAATCCTGCCCCAGAAGTCCAACATCAATGTTAGCGAAAGTTACCCTTCTGATGTTATATTGATAGGATGCGCTGTCTGTACCGTGGCAATGCAGTTATCATCTTTGGTCTTGTCAGTACCAGCCGATGCATGCAGGCTTACTGCAACATTCAGCGCACCGGATGTTGCGGTTTTCCTCCTGCCCTAAACTGACAAGCCGTGACATAAGTGAAAGAATCTTGATAACATACACTTTTTCTCCATACATTATTCAGAATCTTGATACTCAATGGGACAAAAACAAGAAAAATGGACCAGATTAACAAAATGAGATTTTGAATAATAACTATAAGAGAAATAACATTTAATTATAAATTTCCATCCATCCATCCATTTCATACCAATCAAAGGATTTTTTTTTTACTTCCTTAGTTTATCCTGAAAAAGCTGCCCAGTTCTGGATAAATTCCACGTTTCAAGTACAAGACTGTCCAAACAGATCAATAATTTGATATTACAGTGTAAGGATCTAGAATACAATACCCTGAGGGAAATTATGTCAGGAGAAGAATTAGATGAATTTTCCAAGAATAAATCCTGTAACATCAAATGTTAGCAGCCCTTTGATGGGTTGGAAGAATCAGTCTTACTTCACTGATTAATTCTGAAAGAATGTCAGGTGGTGGTGGTGGTTTGGGGGGGTTCGTGATGTATGTGTAGCCGGGTGTGATATAAGATGCTCCTATTGGTCTCGGCCAGTGGGGTTACCCCTTTGGCTCATTCAGTAGAGTGTTGGACTCACAATCCAGCAACTCGGGTTCGAATCTCAGAATCGGTATGATCCTCGGTTACAATGGCGCCCAACGTGTATTCAAGTTTTTCCCGGTGAACTTCTCTCAGAATTGTCGGACTGAGATTTCCTAGCTCTCTGGTGGCTCAGATAGAAGTGACTGGATTAGTAACTCGTAGGTCGCAAAATGTAGCCAGGTGTGATATAAGATGCTCCTACTGGTCTCGGCCAGAGAGAAAGAGAAATTGATTACAATATTTACATATAATTTAAAGCGTTTAATGAAGAACTACGTATGATGCACATTTTCTAAAGTATTTTTATATGGACAATTATATAAATAGCATCTCATTCTGCCCCAGTGTACCTGTCTGCACACGTTTACAAAAACATTCCATGTATTTGGTTGATATTCCTTTTAACATTCGTTTTGTATCATTCTCGATGAGCTATAAGCAGAATACATAATGTTAATCTCAGCATGAGGTTTCGAAAAAAGATCAAGCACGGTAACTTCAACAAAATGAGTTTCTATGGAGTCAATGCACATGAATATAATCAAAATACCGTAATCTTTATAAACTTTTTTTCTTCCTACTTTGTGACAACAATAATGGTGGCTATTGACACGACAGAAATGTATATGGTTCGTCAATTGCCAATAACCCAGATGTCAATCACAACATAAATGAGAAACTAATATACCATGACGCATGTGAAAACATGAATAGAAAACTCAAAAATCATTATTGGTGATTATTATTATACACATTTATATACATGATATAGCATAACTGCTCAAATGCGCTTTTGGGAAATGGGTGAACAAGTAATCACCTTTTAAAAAAAACATCCATTGCTTCCATTGTCAATATCAGGTATTTCATGACATGCAATCAACACTTTGGATTGCTGTCCCCCTGACTCTATCCCCTGCCACCCCCTCCCATCCCACACAATGACATGCATGAACACTATACCTCCACCCATATGAATACATATCTCTCATATAAAGTAAAACTACTGCATTGTGTCTGATCAGAGCCATATCAAGGTCTCCAACACATTCTCCAAATGCTGTAAACAGAATCACGTCATGGCTGAATACCTTAGCTTTTGATTAGTTATATTACGCTTACATTTTCTCTGCTTGTGAATTGGAAAGTGATTTTTTTTATTTTAAATTTGCTTGAAGGAAAAAACAACTAATGTTTCAATTTCAACCAGTCTATTTGCTTTATATCACATGCACAGATTATCCGTTCATACATTATCAGTGAATCCAGTCGTGATATATTTCACTGTATTGTCACAATAATTGAAAATCGAAATTATATTTACCTTTAATATCCAGAATAATTATTCAGCTGTTCCATACCTATTTACTTTCATTTACAAAATTGAACCCTAAACAATTAACTCATCACTGAAAATGCGTGATATTAAATGGACTGTAATTTCATGTTAATAATGTGCATTACCAAAGTGCAAATCAATAATTAAAACGATTCTTCTCACACCACAAGATAAACATAGATCCGGTATTCTGGTTTTAATAACTTTCAATGTGCTACTATTGATGGAGTCTGTAGAAGTATTTGCAACACATGCTCAGCTAATACAGCCCCTGCATATTTTGAATAAACAGGATAAGTACTTGTGCACTGACGCATCTAAACCAGTATCAAAGACTTCACACAGCTTTACTGAAGGCCCAAAATTATTTCCATAATAGTTTGAGGTTTATTATGCTCATTGTACAAAATTCACTAGAAAAGTGGACATGTCTTGAAACTGAATTTCAGATACTGAATCAGTGGAATGTGAATGGAAATAAAGAAAATCTCATTGCCTCTTACCAAGCAATTGAGTGAATAGTACTGCAAAACTTCACACATAACTTTAAGTGAGTAGATAATATAGCAAAGTACTCCAAACATAACTTTAATTAAGGGGATAAATGTTTTTAAAAAATCATATTTAAAAAAAATCAAAGATTACTAACAAAACTGACAAGCTGTGATATAAGTGAAAGAATCTTAAAAGCGGCTCTAAACCCAAATAAAAAAACTTACACTTCATATCTTTAATTAAGTGACCAACAAAGTAAACTCTACATTGGTCTTAAAAGATAAAAAGATTAAAACAAATCCACCCTCACCACACAAATAACCCACCCCCCACGCTGTTGATAGTATGAAGTCATCACAACATTCTTACAGCCGAGAATGGTTGTTCACATTAAGGATTGTCTGTTCTTGATCTTGCCACCCGTAAAAATAACATTTACCCCCAAAATACCGAAGGAGCTACGACCCACTCTCTAAGCCAGGTATGACATCGTTGCCTTAATTGTTACCCGACACTACCAGCATGCAGGAACAAATATCGGCCAGATAAATATAACTTACGTTTCATAATCGCATTACCTTTACCGTAGACCTATAAACAAATCATTCTAATTCCATACTGTGACATTACGTGTATGCTATTGCATCTAAAAACTCGGTACGTTGGCATGGAAGAACCAAGTGCTGCAAAAAGTGCAGTACCCCATCCCCACCCCCGTTTTGTTTCCGAGGCCATTTTAAAAATATTTATAATAATGTAAATGTTCATGATATTTCAATGTCCAATGACCAGATATTAAATATCAAAATATGTCAATGTACTGACACCACGCACACAGACTATACATTGTCATTAACTCTGTCCCTGCTGGAGGCAATTGGATATGCCATATAAAGAATGCGTGTGCCTAATCCAGCAGGGAGAGGGTTACATATGGAATGGCGCCAAATGTTTAATGTCAAAGAGTTCTCTAAGAACTACTATTAGTATGGCCAATATTTATCATCAATATTGTATAGCAAATGTCACCCATCAAACATGGCCTTTCAGAATATAGTCATAATAATGCCAGTCAGAATATTGTCATAATAATGCCAGTCAGAATATAGTAAAAATAACAGCAGTCAGAAGATAGATTGTAGTTATAATAATGTCAGTCAGAACATAGTCATAATAATCACAGTCACAATATAGATTGTAATAATAATGTCAGTCACAATATAGTCATAATAATGTCAGTCACAATATAGTCATAATAATGCCAGTCAGAATATAGATTGTATTATATAGTCATAATAAATAGAGGATATTTCATGTGTCTAGTGAAATTGCATGTATCTCTCATTAAGTGATGTGGGAAAGGAGATTTTTCACAGAGTGGTGGTTTTCCCACGTCACTCGAGAGATACATGCAATTTCACTAGACACATTCTCCCAACTGGACATTGTATGCTGATGTCTTGAGCTGGTAACAATGACGTGTCACAACAAATCATCGAACGTTTTGAAATAAAATGGTGATCCTAACGACGAGCTAGCCTTCAATAGAAGTAAAAACACAATAAATTCAATTAATCAACAAACACAAATAATTGGTAAAACTCTGAAACATTGTAAATGTTTAACGTTGTGTATCAAATTGATCAAATAATGGTACGATGAACTGATGAAAGTGGCAGTCGGCATCGTGGTTCACAGCGGGTTCAGTAGTAACGGGAAGGCGGTCTCTTCACTGCAATGACGATATCACTTTTCTCAGATTGCGAAATCTCGGTCTTTCACTGCTAAGTATACAATAATGGCTGTTTAGTATAGAATGTGTATTATCTCAAAAAGAAAAAGAAATGTACCAAGAAATGTTAGGCAGCTCATTAATGTAACTAAAACATGTTTTGAAGATTGATATACTCCAGATATGACTTTTCTGAAAACAAATGGTGAGAGACTTCAACAAACAAGATGTTTACAAGGTTTTTATCAGCAAGAGGGGCGGGTGGTAGCGCAGTGGTAGAACAGTTGGACTTCGGAGCCAAATCCCGCCCCGGGGGGGCCCGGCATCAATGTTCGCGAAAGTTACCTTTCTGACGTGATATTGATAGGATGCGATGTCTGTAGAGTGGC
>JAUTBT010011612.1:0-20000 GCA_032361225.1 Lepetodrilus schrolli
GCATTGCCACTTTACAGACATCGCATCCTATCAATATCGCGTCAGAAAGGTAACTTTCGCGAACATTGATGCCGGGCTCCCGGAGCAGGATTTGAACCTGGAACCTTGGCTCCGAAGTCCAACTGTTCTACCACTGTGCTACCACCCGCCACTGTTTCAATTGTTATACGCATGACTGCGCGTTTCCATCCATGCATATATAATTTATCCACGTAGTCGCAATTTATTTCTATAATATTAAGTCATAATGTTTAATTTTCATTAGAAGAGCAACATACTTATTTAACTTTCCGGTTAACCCATAGATTCATGCCAGCAAACAACTGATACAAAGCAGGAATAGCATGGTATTAAATAAAGAAAAACTCTTCATCAAGTAATTTTGAATATTTTCATTTTGATTATTTTCATACTTTTGTTTAAATTCGTATGGTCAGTGGGCATGGATAATTTAGTAATAATAAGTTGGACTACTAAATGCTAATGCTATAATTATATACCTTATTTAGTTGGGTGTTTGATTGTAGAATCTTACCTAGACTATTATTAATCTAGAACGGTTGTACAATAGCACCTTGATAGAGCCACCAGATACTCGGCTCACGACATTCAACGCAAACTACTACTATGTATGTGTTCAATGAGCTCCATGCATTGTCGCTGCTTAATGATGAACTGAGTGTTTAACTCTTACTTCCACTGACCGTGCATGCGAGACCACTGCACACGTCAGTTCATGGCCAGACACTCTGGCATTGGTAAGCCTCATGACCATCGAGTATTACTTAGTAGTGGTCTTACTTAGGCTGCCTACCGGGTCTTGTTGTGGTCTTACTTGGGCTGCCCACCGGGTCTTGTAGTGGTCTTACTTAGGTTGCCCACCGGATTTTGTAGTAGTCTTACTTGGGCTGCCCACCGGGTCTTGTAGTGGTCTTACTTAGCTGCCCACTGGGACTTGTAGTAGTCCTACTTGGGCTGCCAACCGGTTCTTGTAGTAGTCTTATTTGGGCTGCCCACCGGGTCTTGTAGTGGTCTTACTTGGGCTGCCCACCGGGTCTTGTAGTGGTCTTACTTAGGCTGCCCACCGGGTCTTGTAGTGGTCTTATTTAGATGCCCACCGGGTCTTGTAGTAGTCCTACTTAGGCTGCCCACCGGATCTTGTAGTGGTCTTACTTAGGCTGCCCACCGGGTCTTGTAGTAGTCTTACTTAGGCTGGCCACCGGTTGGGCATTATAAATGTATCTGACATTGAATTATCCGACGGGTCACAAGCTAATTGCATGTATCCGTATAGCTTCTTCAGTACCCTCCCTGCACGTAATACTACATAGTATTATATATTCAATATGTTAAACCCATACACGCTAGATATGATTCTCAGAACAATTCACATGCTTGTCCAGATATCGTTTTCGATTTGGATAACGAGTATTTCAATTATAGGCCATTAAGTATGTAAACAAGGCCAGGACAGCATCAGTTACCAAGTGTCTGTTAGACGCGCTGAAACATAATTATCCGTGAACAGTGTTTGGTGTAATAATACCCAGGTCGACCTCGCCACGTTTTCCATTTATGTTGTACGGCTGCTGGACAGATTTAATTACCCATTTCCACATTGTACAAAGAAAGTAATTAAAGCATATTAGCTGCAATAAATGCATATCGATCATAGCGGGGGTATCAAACACTAACATTTACTCTTTGACAGTTTTAATCACGAGTAAACATGGTCAACACAAACACAGTCTATACAGATCGGTGGTGTATTGAGTGATCAAGTGCTTCAATGCCAATATGCTGTGTGTGTAGTATAGTAATATGTAAATATGAGAGAGAGAGAGAGAGAGATAGAGAGAGAGAGAGAGAGAGAGAGAGAGAGAGGGGGGGGAAGAGTGAACATGTCTCTTAATGCTTAGGCGAACATAATAGACTACCAAATAATCTTGTAGGCAGTAATTATTTATCATTTTATGATTCCCTATTTTAAAAAAAACTTAAATGAAAACACATTGAAAATGGCTTTCCTGTAACTTCAAGCAATAGAAAAATAGTACCACCTCTCTTGAAATGGATGTGGTCTATTCCTGCCTTGCTTTAGGCGATAGCCATGCTTTCTAAGAACATGTGGTAAAACTGACACCAGCCTGATAAAAATTTGAAATACATTTCATCCATGTCTTTCCCATTTATAACGCAACTGCATCATAACAATAATTTATGTTAATTATATAAGAGTTTTTTATGTTGAAGATTCATACAATAAATTTTACAGAATAATAATAAAAAGTTGTTAAATGGATAATGTATTGTTTTTAAATAATCTAACTTAGCAGTGAAAAGGTTTCAGGTTCAAATCCCTCCCCGGGAGCCCGGCATCAATGTTCGCGAAAGTTACCTTTGTGACTTGATATTGATAGGATGCTCTGTAGAGTGGCAATGCAGTTGCATGTATCATCCTTGGTCTTGTCAGTACCAATCGGTGCTCGCAGGTTTACTGCAACATTCAGCGCTACGGAAGTCGTGATATACGTGAAAGAATCTTGAAACCGACTATAAACCCCAATTTAAAAAAACCCATAGCAGTGAATGTGTCCTTCCTAGAACTACTGTAATTTGAATACAGTAAAAGCATGTTTTTCTTCCTAAAGTAATCTTCCGAATGCACTACACTGCATGTTATACAGAGTTAATAGTTACATCACGTTTTATACGACTATGAAATATTTTGATTAAAATACTAGATATAGATACAAAATCGTTACAGGAAACGTTTCTTTCGTTACGGAATGGAAATTTGTCATAAAATACGGATATTTCTGGTAGAAATACATACATATAAACCATATTTATTAGAGATATACTGACTAGATAATAATAATAAATCCAGTTAAATAGTATTAACATGTTAATTATTGAACTTGGAACAATTACAAAATGTTAAAAGAGAAAAAAAACCGGCATGTGTTATGTAACAATACCAGCTCTCCATATATTGTATATGCAATCCAATGAGGATTGCTACAACACATTTATCTAAAAGGTTGTACGGTACCACAAGTTTTGAACAGTGCTATGTCGACAACTCATTTTAAATTCTCTCAGATATGGAATAATTATAACCTAGAATTTTATAAAAGTAACAGGGTAAAATTGTTATATCAATAATTTTGTACCCCAAACGAAATAACAATATAAACTAGATATGCTAGATAAATTATTTTTAATAATAATAAAAAGAAAATACGTCGCCGACAGGATTCGAACCTGTGCGGGGAGACCCCAATGGATTTCGAGTCCATCGCCTTAACCACTCGGCCACGACGACTATCCCAAAATTCGGATATTAATAGTCATTTCATATTTATGGCTATAGTTATATCGCGGATACAATTAAAAAAAAGTTATCGATATTTAGATAAGAGTTCATATATATCATCTTCTTCTAATTGCCATTTCAAAAAACATTCTGTACGAAACAATAGTCAATAAACATTAATAGTATATCATTTTACGCACGCTTCCCTGGATAAAGTTCGTCTACTTTTACGTACCACCGAGTGACAGGTTTTCGTGGTATTAAGTTCGAAGCGAGCCGCGCGCGAGCTATTGACGATTGTATCAACATTTTAATGTCAAACGTAAAGAACACTCACTTCCTCGTTCTTTTATCACAAAATACTGCTATTTTCCACGCACAAATTTAACAATACACCGCCACAAGCGAAATCACTTCGGTAGCCATGACACTGACGTATACCCCTTTCCGTGGTAAACGGAAAAATGTCTATTTACGGAAAGATTCAAGGAACAAAATTCGACGATTTTTATAAACTGTTTGGCAATATTCCGAAGCACAAATAAATTATAAAATAGTTCAAATAATGTCAATTTACTTTCAATAAAAATATTAACATAAATATGAGATGCTACCTGTAAAATAACGAAAATGATCAAATTTAATACTAAAAAATTGACAAAATCAATACAAGAAATGGCCCAAACAGGATCCAGTATATTTTGAAATCGACACGAGACATTCCATTGAGATCACCTGATTGATTATGCTAAACATGCCTGTGAGCTTGCAATTATTTATTTGCAAATTTTTTTCCATCGCAAAAGTGCATTAAGCTCACAGCTACATTTTCTAAGATTTCAATTTGTTTGATTGTAAACTTACGCTTGCTGACGACGTTTATACCAGTTCTGCACGATATAACGGGGGAAGTGTCAGACATCAAATATATATCTGATAGGTGGCAGGATTATTTGAGTTTTGGAAGCGGAAGCAGCGTTTTAGTAAGTAGTACGAAAGCTGGGCTACCCGAAATGGGGACACTACACAGTATTTAGCCTCAAATATAATTATAACATTAACAGACTAAAAAATAAAATAGAATAAGTTAAACTATATTCTAGTTTTCTAAGAGTACAAGTACCGGGATGTAATGTTATCAGACATCAATAATACACAAGATCAGTGCCTGTAGGGGATTAATCCACTTTACAGTACAACATTCCACATCAGGTTTATGTCCAACTTACAAAATCCACTCCTATTCTGTGTATTTTCCACTATCACAAAAACATGTAGGCCTACCATTTAGACACTTGAAAAAAAAGTGATTACAAATACAAATGAGAAAGGAGGAAAACATGGCTTTCAACATTAAACTTTAATATTGAATATTAATATAAGTCATCAAATTTCATAAAGCTTCATTTGACTTTACTGATTAAAGCCTTCTCCCCGCTGATAGTGCGTGAGGCAGTTCCGGATCACGCCCTCACAATCATGTGGACGAAGTGTCTGCTGATGCTTCTAGACTTTCTACGTGACGTAAAGTCTAGAAATAACAGTGGACACTTTGTCTGTATTATTATGAGTGAGTAAGTTGGAATACCCATGATCCGGAAATGCCTCACGCCCTGTAGTAATGCAAGTTCTAATGTTCTATATACTCAGTATACATGTACATGTATAGCCAACACGCAGAGAGAAGGTTTTAACATTAGGAAACATAACGAATAATTTTATTTGAATAAATAAACACATGAACTGAAGCCTAATTTCAATACAAAGATAAACTGATTACAGTACTATTACCATTCTGCAATGAATGGTGCAATTTTAAACTAGCATAATATATCTTACATATTTATATGAGGTTTGAAAACAATTTCATTTGACAGCATACAAATACAGATATAATTTCCAGTGCATCTATAAATAAAAGACAGTTCTTTGTTTCTTCATAACATAGCATTGTGAATTCTCTTTATTTACAAGTTGAACAAGCACAGTGAAAAGAGATATACATGCATTTCTATCGTATTGGTACCAGGAAATGTTCGTGGTGGGAAAAACATGCCTTCATATTTTCAAATGAGTTATCAGTTACTGGCAACACATTATGTCTCAATCTATTATTACTGTATGACAACACATCATCAAAACTATACATAATAAACAGCTTCTGCAATAGCCCACATTATGTTGTCCACCAGCTGAACACTTCACAATATCATATATAGCAAGATTACATGTTCTGCATATTTTAATCTTTCAACAGCAAAAATATGACTAATAAGGTTATGAAGTTCAACATCCATATAACACATGATAATAATGTGTGCATTCGTAATACAGATTAACTTAATGATTTTAATACTAGAATCATATTAAATAGTAACAGTACAATTTGTCAAACCAGTCTAAATTTCTATGTTCAAGTATACTCAATAAACGCTATTACATGTAACTATTTTAAATCTTGCATAATACACAAAGGCATATTACAAAATTCAGGTATTTGACAGTACTAACACAAACATAAATTGAATAAAGATGATTTATTTCCAATGAAAAAGATATTTAAATTATGAATAAGGAATGTTTGGTTATTATGAGAGAATATTTTGTTATTTGATGGAGAATACAGTGCCTGTCATCTTGTCAGGCACAATTATTAGTATAGTAGTAGACAGGTCAGTCTACATTTTATCTACACTATCAAATTTTGTTTTAAAACGTCAACTGTGACTTGAAAAAAATGTTAGTGTGAACCAAGAGCTTTGTCAAATCAATGCACACAGTTCAAAATCATTATTTCATGGAAATATATATGATCAGAAATAAGTGATTATCTTCAAAAGTACACCCTACAATTAATTTTATGACAAGACATTCTTTTATATAAGTGTTTTCATTCTTATTTTAGGGTACCGAAAGTTTGGAATACATGAGACTTTTAAAGAAAAAAAGAAAGAAATAAGAGAAAGATTCATGTCTTTGTCTCTGTGACATATAATTCAGGAAAACAAAACTACAAAGACACAATTAGTAATAAAAATTCAACTAAATACTCATAAATAATACATTTACTTTCAATATATAAAATTTAAAGTATTTTATATCCAGATATCTGGTGTAGATTATACTTTCCACTTCTTAGTGCATGTCACATACCGGGGCAATTGCCAATCAGGGCCTAGGAAACTAGGCTAGCAAATCATACATTTTCAGCACATGTAACCATTGCCCAAAATATTAATTAGAAACCCCCAACTCAGTATCCCAAGAAAAGAAATTCAAGCCTTCGAGTGGCAATGCTCAAAGGGAGATTATCACTGTTGACAACAACTCCACACGAAGGCACACACACTTGAAAGATGTTCACATTTAATCCATGTCAAATTGTGTTTCTTTACGTTTCTCTGTAGTACTGCTAGTCATTGAAGCTCCATCATCGCTGTCATCACCACCTCCACTGTCAAACAGACTGCTTAACAAGTTTCCTGAAATAACACAAATATATTGTCAAACATTATTCAGATTTTGACCAATTTATATTTTGGTAAACAATGTGATAATCAGAATTTTACTGTTGAAAATTAGCTCACATAAAAATAAACCTAGAATAATTGTTGGGGACAATAGATCATATGACAAAATGATGACTGGAAACATCCACAATATGAGGTGAATACAGATGTATCAGGGCTCCACATTAACTTTTTGTCTTGGCTATCCGATAGGGCAACTTGGGGGTCACTTTCATCTGTCCGAAATATCAATTTACCTGTCCGTGTCTTTTAATAAAAAATTTGGACAAAGGTGGAGATCACGGCCCCCTTTTCTCACAATATTTGGCCGAATCTCATTTGTAAAATATATTTCATATTCAACAAACATACAGGTTTCTATTTTGCAGCCATTGGAAGTTAGGGGACAGCTGATAGAACAGCCAAAAGCCATGTTCCCGAAGTTATCGTATACCTACCGACATCGTTAAGCCTTCGTGGAGGAAAATTGGTTTCTTTCGGGATCATCAAATGTTCCTCCACGAAGGCTTAACAATGCTGTTACGTAAACGATAGCTTCGGGAACATGGCCCCTGGATAGTTCCATGAATAAAAGAGTTATCATTTCAAAAACAATTATTATGTAGTTGCTAAATGCAAATCTATATGTCTGTGCTAATCGTAACCTTGCCCTTTTCCCCCGACTCAAGCAAACTCAGACAGAAAATCGCATTGTCTGACCGGACAAGCTTGTGTCAGTATTTCCGTGTCCAAATGCAGCTTTCAGTTGTCCCGGACAATCGGAGTCGTTAATGTCGAGCCCTATATATATTATTTGTAATTCTGCAACAACCAGTAATTGTTGACAATTTTGTATGTACCTATTTCCAGACATTTATAGTTGCAGAAGGGAGATATCTCTGATCTACAAGCATGGTGAAAATGTTTGCCAAGATTATTGAATAATGTCCCAAGGTTAGCATGGTTAGTCTTACCTAACAATCCTTGCTGGCCAACTTGAGGGGGAGGAACTCCAAAGAAAATCTGCCCAATTTTATCTAAGTACTGAATGAAAGAATAAACAATAAAATAAAACATGCAAATGGGATTTCATTATTTAAATAATGCACAGTTATTGAGTGATATTTTAGATTAAATAATATTCAATAATAAGAGTTCTTACTTCTTTATAAGTAGGGTCGCGCTGTATGGATGGTTCATACTTTTCACATAATATCGTAAACACTGCCAACTTTCCTCTGAAAAACGATAAACAAATTGTCACATAAAGACAAGTTAGCTTGAGTGAACAGGATAGATCTGCTGAACAGCAATACCGCAATTGGTAGTTTTATGTATACTCTAGAAAAGGGTTGGAACACTTAAAGCAACATCCTATAAAAATGACATAATATCCATTACAATGTCATAAAAAAATTAATTTTACTGCGCTTTCAGGATCTATCGGAAAAAAAAGTAATGAACTGATCATCTATGAGCATGAGCAGTGGTGATCCAAGTCATACCCATCTAAGGCTAGCAGCAGGAACCACAGGAAGTTGAGGAGAGGTTTGACGAAGGGCGGCCCCTCCCCTATGTGCGGGTGGTTGGATGTGTATGCCGAGAACACAGCATTGGCTGTGGCCTTGTTGTGAAGACACAGATACCTGGAAGAAACACAACACCAGCTACAGCCTCAGTGGACAACTCAATACTGTTAGCTGTACAGTTCTCAGCGCCACTTTCCTGCATGCTCTTCACACTGAGTAAACGCATCTAAACAATATCAACATTAGGTTTGATGTCGAATTATAATGATATACCATGGCATAACTTGCATCTACCAGACCTATCTTAATTAGAATGCAGGCCTAGTTACTAGATACTAGATACTACTATCACAATTACAATCAAAATAACACCAAATGAAGATGCAAATCACAATGGCATAGCTGGTTCCAGAGAAATACCATACTGATTTCTCATGCAAATAATCCTGTCAATATAGGTTTATTCGATGCTTTCCAGCACGAAGACAGTTTGTACTCACTGTAGAACAGCCTGTGCAATGAACAAATCGATCTCGGAGGGGTATCCGTGTCCTACATGGTGTTCAATCAGCAAGGCTGCACATCCCTGGCCGTCAGTTGAGTGGATCAAGTGATAACGTGCCTGTGCATAGTTCTTCTCTGTATGACAAAGTACAAATAGCATCATAGATCAACCATACCCGATTTATGTTCTCATTCAGTTGACATGAAAGAGATCTATCAATTAATGATTCGGAAGAAGTCATAATAAAATCTGTCTAAATCTCATCATATAACAACTTGTGAAGACACATGATCATGTTAGAAAAGGTTTTTGAGTATGATTTCAAGCTCCTCACATATTGCAATGAGATTTTGAGTGAAAAACTGGAGTTGAGTATGAAATCATGCTTTAAAAAAGCATACAGTAGTAACCTCTGGGCCAGCGCATAATCAAAATGAATTATTCATGTGCCTTTAAAATCTGGCACTTTGTTTATAATAACAATATACTTACCATGCCAGAAAGTTATTCCAAATCGTTGATGTAGATCAGGATGACCTCGTTTGTGCTCAGAATTCACTTTGATTGTCCACTTGATTGCCGAGGTCATGTAGGCATATCTTTCAGGACAGTTAGGATCCATCCTCTTGAACAGTGCTGCTACTTTATCTGAAAATGTGCCATTGCTCTCTGCATTTCCTATAGATGTATTCACAATATACAATAGAGTAAATTTATGATGGTGTAAAGACAGGGCTTGTTTCTTACTTTCTTAGACAGTAGTATACTTCCATATGACATAATTTGAAATGGTTAGTGTTTCAAACACAGGATTTGTAAATTTATACCAATTTGTGTAGAGCTTGCTTCCTGTTTCGAATTGTTCAGGACATCCACCAGGAGAATGGCCAAATCAGCACCACTGGAGTACTGCAAATAAACACCATTTGCAGGGATTAAAGTCCATATGTCACAGGGCTCAATTTAGCGACTAATTTGGGAGCCATGGTGACCTAATTTTGAATTTGGCGACGAGTGTTTCACTTATTTAAAGTATTTCTGGATCTGAAGGAGCCAAATGGCTCCTTGGGAATTTGTTGGTAACTTTGAGGCCTGTGTCACAGCTTAATAAGAGCATAGATAATAAGGTTAACGGTAATAGGTAAAGATTACTGATCATATCAATTAACAGCGATCAACTTTTTAATTTTGCATTGCAGTAGAAATATATTTACTATGTATTACTATTAGACTGCTATTCAATGATGGATGGTTATTATTGGTTACAAGACATACCTGACTGTGATTGAGTAGCAGCAGGGAACCTTTATACAGAAGGTCTGCAGCTTCTGCATATTTGTGTGTGGCAGCATACCTAGCAAAGTAAATACATACTCGTCAAACAGAACATTGACCATGTAGACCAAAGCTGTGTTCACACGAGAACTTTAAACCGACTTGAAACCGTTTAAAAGGGTCATAACAGTTAAACAGTCAGACAGACGACTCTTTAAACCATTTTAACTAAAATTGGTTTAGCAAACAGTGAAAACATTAAATTTATTTAGGCAAGTGACTGTGTGAACTGTCAAAACCATTTCAACAAGCTGCGCATGCACATATATACAGCTTTTACCGCAATGAAATTCCCAATCTTGCATCCATCTTGTTATCACTTTGGAATGCTGTGTGACTTGGCTATTTTAAAACTGCTTTAACAAAGTTGATTTCGATAAACCATTTCCCGGAAAATGGTTTCAAACCAACTTCAGAGTGAACACAGCACAAGTGATTGCTTGGTGATCATGGCAAGTTACAATAGATGGTAGAGGTGAACATTCTTCGATACCACGCTACACATGTGATAATAGGAAATATGTGGGATTTAAATAATTAGACATTTGAGAAAAGATTTTTTAGCCTACAGTGATAAACAGCAAATTGTTTAAACACCACATTAAGGATATAAAGCAAACACTGTTGGACACGTGGTATCTAATCGTGTTGCGAAGTCTGAATGAGACTAAAATAATTACAACGATTGGCTAGGTGGCATCAATTTAGACGATTCTATTTCATGTTTCTAAATTCCAATATCAGTTGCCAAGTCTTTCGGGAAACCGATATTGATTAGATCACTGGGACGTGAGATTCAGTTGTAACATTAATAATAAGAGAAGTATTCAAAGTAGCACCTAAAATACAAAGTCCGGTACATCTGATGAGCTTCATAGAAGTTGCCAGCGTCAACACATGCTTGACACTTTGCTAGCACACGCTCAACACCGCGAGCAGCCATCTTGCTCACTATTTTTCATAAAAACTCGACTTTCAAAGCGATCTAACGATTTAATTAAACAATAACAGTTCCTGGAATATGACATACAATTTCAAATATAACACAATTCTATAATAATTTATTATTATTTTTAAATCGAAAACTATATTAATTTACAAAATCAGAGATATTTGGAAGCGAGATAGATTTGTATTCGTTCTTATTTCGTAATTCAACTTTTGTTATAGTTAACCGGAAGTTGTCTTTGTTAGTTTTGGGGAAGTGTCGTTTTGGCTGTTCTCTGGGTTCCTTGAAGATAAATTATCTAACAAATATCGGTAGGTATCGATAATCCTGAATTTTTGTTGATCTCTGGCATCTTTCATGCCCAGGTGTCACTATATTTTGAAGGGATAGGATTCGGAATAACTTTGTATGTTCCAATTTCACTTCAGACAGTCACAGTGGTGCAGTGGAAATTTCTGAATTTGTATGAAATTGTAGATTTTGGATGTGTTTTCTTCTCAAGGGATACCATTTTTTTTTAAATAACAACGACGCGGTGCTTTTTTTTAATGGGTCGTTGTGAATTAGTGTGATTCCTACAACATTGAGGTAAATCATCTGGGTATTTCAAAATCGGTATTGGTAAATGATTATGTTTATCAAACGTTTATGACACTGACAAGGTCCAAAGACTGGCAAGAGAAAATTATATTGTGAGTGACTAATGGTTTTGAATGACTTATTACTCAAATGTAATAAGTGCAGAGATACAAATTACAAATGTTACAAATGCAATAAGTTAATGGTATTTGATCAGTTGATGTATATTCACATGGACAAATGATTGTGCGTATGATGTATTGTTACTTGTGGATGCATTAAATTTGTTTTAGCATGCTTTAGCTGAATAAAAGTATCTAACAATTAAAATAGTCGTGTTATTTATTGCTTCCAGATGATGGCAGACGAAGATATTGCAGAAACGACTGGTTCTCCCATTGTCAGCAACCCAGGCACTCCCAGGTCTGTTGACCCATCTGAAGTGAGAGCTACTCCCCCTCTACCTGGAGTTGTCCCCAGGCAACAGCAGATTCCACAGATGACACACCATCAACAGATCAGCAAATACAGTCAGTTGTTAGCAGTCATTGAGGACATGGGAAGAGACATCCGTCCAACTTACGCTGGGAACAGAACATCTGCAGAACGCTTGAAAAGAAGTATTGTTCACGGGCGGATCCTGGTTCGAGAGTGTCTCATGGAATGTGAACGCAGCGCCAGAACTTGATAGACAATGTGTTGTCGAGAATCAACATTTTAATTTTCATCGAGTGCCACATACTACCAGTCATTTTCATGAATTTCAACAGTTATTCATCATGTGTGCAATTGTCTTCCCATCCTATCATGTTTTGTTGTCATCGTAATAAGTCAGTCTTCTTATGTATGTTATATTATGTATGTATATAGCAATCAGGTTATCGGCCCCATCATATGTATGCTTGTATCACGTCAATTTTTCATTGGTAAAATAACAATCGGTGTATCATCAGCTGATCATGTGTATACATCAATATCAATTTTTTTTTATTGTTAAGATCATCACACATTATGTACATATACTAACTAGTTCACATGATCATGATCATTGGAATGAATAAACAGGTTAATTCATGATTATTGACCTTGTAATACAGTTGAAGTCCAAATGTTAGGCTTGTGTTTTGCAGAAATCTTGATTTTACGCATACTGATTTGTCCAGGCAATAAGTATACTAATTATTTAACTTACTTACACATGTTACATGCATTGGTGATATAAGGATGTGACCATTATTGCAAACATCAACATGTTCAAGTTGCACGTAGCAAATTATTTGAAGACAAATATATTTGTTGTACATCCAATGTATCACATCACATCACTTTATAGACTGGCATGCTCTTTGACTGAAAAGAGTTACATAAATCATTGTACCCGGTGTGTAAATTTTTGCTAACAAATACTAGTAAATTAAGATCTTTGTAAGTAACACAGGAATGTTTGCTTAATTTATTGTTTCCTATTTTATATTATTAATATTAAGCATATAGTGTAAAGTGTGCATATTCTACTACAAACAATTGAAGTGCACACCTCGCTTCTATTGCTGGAGCTCAGAATTAGTGATATTGCACATGCATGATGATGTGAATGCAAATCATCTACTACTGATTGCTAAACTGTTTGAATAGTATGCAAACATCAAATTATGTTGCTTTTTTCAATGTTGGTGTGGAAACTCGTCGAATATGGTATGCAAATCATCAAATTTGATTGCAACACTGATAATTCATTGGTAGGCCTGATCAATTATGAATGCAATATTGAAGTAATACAGTGTAACATGTTTAGTGTATCCTGTTTTCTTTCCGTGATTAAGAACAAGATTGCTACATTCACCTCTACATAGTTGATTAACTCTGTGTGACTCAGTGCAAACAAATGATCCAGTATTGTACAATTGACCACATTAACGGGAAACATTGTATTTTACCATATAGGGTGGACGATTCCTGCTGCAATGCTAAGCACCAAATCACACACTGAATATAATTTAATTTAGTAAACTCTAACAATCATGATTTAGAAGAACTAAGAATGTTATTTATTGGTGTTTTTAGTAGTGGAAATGCTGAATTGTAATTGTAGCTGAAGAATTTTACATCCGGGCACATCTACATGCACTATTTTAATTTACATTATCTATTTAGGCAGATCAATAGGTCATACACCTCTGGAATCATTTCTACGATTGCTCATTGTTGGTAAATTCTCTGGCTGATGTGGGCATGCTCTGGTGTTTACATTTTTGGTCGTGCTTTCCTACTATTTTTGGTTGATTGCAAGACACTTCTGTATTTAACAGTATGGATTCTGTAAACGTAGACTACCCAACAATTTGTCAGTGATTTCGCAGCAGTATGTCAGTGATTTCGCAGCAGTATGTTTCAGTTAAGATAGTTCTGATTGTTCCCTGAATTTTGAAGGTCATGGTGATTTTTGTGTTTAGTATAAACTGTGGGAAATCAATTCTAAGCAATACTGATGGCCAACATATCCGGGGAATATACCCCAATACCCCTTACAGGCTCTGGCTCTTAATTTGCCTCGTTGCAAATGGGTGAAAGATTCCCGCAGCGACGTTAAACTCGATAAACACTCTCTTAATTTGCGACCTCGGTCGCTTTACTGTATGATAGATTATGATAATTCGAATCCACCATCAGATGTGCACCTGGGGGCCTATTCTCGAAACGTTCTTGCGCTCTTCTTAGCCTATGAACGTGTGCAACATTTTCATATCCCTACTACTAGTATACGAATCTTTAAGATTGTCGTACGATCGTAAGAACGTTTATAGAATAGGTCCCCCGGGTGAGCATATTCACAACTGACAATATAGCGGCCTCAAATATAGGCCTAGGCCTAAATATTATTTCAGGGAAAAAATACTTAAAATATCAACTATCAACCTTTAAAACATGTATATCCAACGATGCAACTATTGATAAAAACTAATCTATTGGAGAGTCAATAATTATCGGGTGTACACACATTTATTAAGCAATTTGAAACCTTGGCTTATAAAACTATATCCAGATCTCGAACGAAAACAAAACTTACAAAATGACTTGTTATACAAATATAGCAGAGGAAAACAACAACATTGTATTTGTAATGGGGACAGCATTATTAGAAATGTAGGCCTACTACTTATGTTTACCCAAATAGTGCAGGATATTGCATCTCTGAGCCCCCAATTTTCGAAAGTTTCCCCCGAATATCTGCCCCAAAAGGGAACAAAAATGTTAGCTACAACCCTGAAAGTGAATATTATTTTCGTTGGGTAATATCAAAAAGAAATATAAAGATATCTAATTTTAACCTTCTTTAAGTTTGAGGCAACAGAGATGCCATACAACAGTGAAGAATAGTGATAGTGCTAAATCCAGCTAGGAACAAGTTAAGATTTGAACATTTGTTTTGGTTAGAAATCTTAAGTCAACCTGTTGGGAATATATTTTGACTAATCGATGCAAATATCCATCATGTCCATTGGAAATACTATCTTAGATTCATAGAGAAAAAAATTTCTATGACGTTCTTTGTTGACCTTTAGCTGCTTACTATATGGTGTCACGGTAACGTTATAGAGCATTGTTCATCACAGTATGGATCGATCTGGTAGGGTTACGGTCAACATCTACAGTGTATCCACAAATGAAACATGCACATTATCTCACCACTTGTCGTATATCAGTGTTTAAAATCCCTACTCACCCGGCGTACCTATACATGTAACCAGCTGTAGAGACGTTCTTTCACTAAGTAAGAAATCAGATACCCACCGTAGTCAGGGTCAATCAAATCCGATTCGCAAATGTACGTGCATAGAACCACTTCTACAAGTTTCATTTAAGTAGGCTATTGCATTCTGTTTTAACTGATCATAACTACTTGTATGAGGCAACTCATCAGTAACCAGCTGGGAACGTATTACAACAGAATGTTTGGGTGTGTTCAGTATGCATGCAATTACATACCTTGTGGACATCTAAAAGAACGTATAAAATATTATGTAGATATTCCACTAATACATTCTTGAAGGTAAAGTAATGATATTATCTATGTTTACAAACAACGGTTGATTTCTTCCAGAGCACTTGCCATTCATGTCACTATGGCAAACGTGAATAGCAGTCGCCCCTCTCTCCCTGGTTTGGTTCAGACCCTTGATACGGAATTATGTGCGGATTCAGTTGAATGGTGCCCATTAGAGGGGTGGCAGGATGTGCTGCTGTGTGGAACCTACCAATTGGAGGAACAGAAGGTACCTACAGTACCCTTGGTGCACGTGCATACTTCACAGCATGGAATGAACACTACCTAGATTGTAAATAGTTTCTATCAGCATCGTGTATATTATAGAGCCGTTTTCGCTAAGTCATATATGCGTGTACGGTACTGGTCATGGAAACAAGTTATAAAAAAAAATCAATAACTTAGAATCCATCCTGTGAAGTCCATGTACACGACCATTGCCTACTTTGCATATTTGATGTACGTAAAGCTGACAACGACTGGGCATTTCAGAGGATGCAGTGAGTCGTACATTGTTACATTTCATTGTCCAAAACTCTGAATTGACGTCTTTTAGTTTATTGGTATTAATATACAGTATTTGAAAATCATATTAATTTATGCAATCTTGTGATAGCGACTCGATACATGACATGGGTGGGGGTGGGTCATATCAGACGTGTTCTCCAACAATAGGAACAAATTGTTTTGTACATCCAGGCAACCGATAGTCCCAGTGCTGCTACCCCACAGACACGTGTTGGTCAGCTGAGGGTGTATCGTCTAGCATCCTCTGCTGCTGATGCCGATCCCCATCTCTCCTTGCGTCACTGCATCCCCATGCCAGGGGTGCTGGATATCAAGTGGAGTGGTCAAACGTCGCCACTGCCTACTTGTGCGCTGGTCAACGCCGCTGGTCAGCTTCAGGTTTGGAGGATGTGCGGTCCGGACTTGACCAGTCCTCCGCAGAAACTGACGGACGTGGATCTGGGAGAGAATTGTCTGGGCTTGTCTCTGGACTGGATGACTCATCAGGACAGGTAAGATTCATCTTCACAGGGAAAATTCCAATTCGGCGCTCCACTTTTAGCTGGTATACGTGACTTAGAGCACACATCCTTTGGCAAGGTATGTGTGGGTGGAACTGCACACTGTTGTACTTCTTTGTAGCTAATTGAATTACTTTCACTAAACAGCTGAAAATAATGACCGTCGGGATGATGTTAAAAAACCCAGATTGCTTATTAATGATGATGATTATTATTATGGTGGTGGCATCGTTGACATTGATGCAGTCTTTAGAATCAACAATATACAGTAATTACTAACGTGATTAGGATGTTTTCATCCTCTGAAACACATTGGTATCACTTGAGGTCCCTTAATGTGAAGTAGGTAATGACCACGTGTTACAGAGTATGGAATGTTTTATACTACACCGGATTTGGCTGGTAAAGCAGTTAATTTAATGTATATTTTATTAAATTTAAAGTCATTTGATGTCTTCAGCCAGCAGGTTGTTGCCTCTGATTCAAGTGGTTCGCTGTCCGTGTACGATGTCCAAGCTGACGCCACAGTGATCAGCCAGTGGCACGCGCATGACTTCGAGGCCTGGATATGTGCATTCGACAAATGGAATCCAGAGACTATCTACTCAGGTGAAATGATTTTTTTGAATACTTTCATTGGAGACAATGTTAAATAAAATCCCGTTCATATTGGAAACTGATATCCTTCCAAGCTTTGCATGCTGTATACCCATACCTTTGAAATATACTTAATACATTTAGTTGGTCCTTTGAATTGTATTATTTCTGAATTAACAATATGAATAAATTATAGAGGGTATGATACTCAATATTGTGCTTCTCTGTACCAGATAAGCAGTTTCCGTAAAATTTAATTCAATATTTACACACCATTTCATGCATTTACATGTATAAAGAAAGTTTCAACTTTTCATACAATTATACGCCAAGAAATTCCAATTTATTCTTGGCGACATGTCGTATTGATATGATCAATCGTAAAATTGTAATTTTATTAAATACACCGTAACATGCCGTTACATGGTCTATTTTCCAGGTGTTTCAAATAGTAGACCAAATAACTTTTAATTTCACTCTCGTGGTTTCGGAATAACATCATATGTTCTCGTTAAAGGTGGTGATGACTGTTTCTTCAAGGGTTGGGATTTGAGAGTTGGAACGTCGCCTATATTTACTAACAAGTGGTAAGCCGGTCTTCCGTTGTATGTACCTAACGCCCATTTAAGAAATGTAATTTTGCCCTTATCATCGCCAATGTCAATCTATAAAGAATGCGCACTCGCATTCCTGCCTGTGGACGTTCGGGTATTTCCTGAATGCTCTAATAAAGCGGCTGATAATCGATTTGTTTTAATCACTCTTGGTAAAAATAACGTTGGCACGTCTCGTTCATAACGTCCTCCCTTTGTGAGGCGACTGTGACACATTCCTACTCCGTGTAGTATAAGAAATTGTGCCGTCTCCAATATGAGACGCTTCATTATTTTTAATCGATCGAGTTGATTTCCTCGATAAGATCTTTTAGACGTTCACTGTTCAGTGATCATTATGTATGTACTATTAAGAATAGATATGTTTGTGTGATGCATGCCTTTAACACTATATCTACCTGATAATGAATGTTTATCAACAATGACTGACAGAATACGATTCTTCACGAGTACTCTACTTTCATTATGTCAACTATCTGATAATCAAATAAATGACGCTTTATAACGTGCATGTTCGTGTGTTTACAGTCACAGCATGGGCGTCTGTAGTATACAGAGTAGCCCTACACGAGAATATCAACTGGCTGTAGGCAGGTAATAAGTGATCGTATATATAGAGTTCATTATACTCCCACCTATACATTTGGAGCTATGTCTATAGTTGAAACAATAGGCTTGTCGATCTTAACCTCAGTGTTAATATTAAACAAGTCACTACGTATTGTACATGATAATTTCACTAATTTATATTCGGTCATTGTACACATTAGTGTTGCATAGGATACTGCATTGCAGTTCTTTTCATACATCTGATATATCTATGCGTAAGATTTATAACTTCGTTTATTGTTATTATTATATATATATATATATATATATATATATATATATCCCACCATTTGTTGACAGCTATGATGAAGAATTACACATATGGGACACACGGAATATGAAGCGTCCTCTTGCGACATCTTACCTTGGTGGGGGCATCTGGCGGGTCAAATTTGACCCTCGTCAAGGGGAGACTATCTTGACTGCCACTATGTATAACGGCTTCCACGTTGTTGATGTTTCAAACATAGGTACATTATTACATATACTAGTGCATGTTTGGGGGTGGTAGGGCATTGGTAGAACGTTTAGACTTTGGAGCCAAAGGCCCCGGTTTCAAATCACGTACCGGGAGCCCGGTGTCAATGTATGTTCGCGAATGTTACCTTTCTGACTGCATATTGATATGATGCGCTGTCTGTACCTTGGCAATGCAGATATCATCCTTGGTCTGTCAGTACCAGCCGGTGGTCGCAGGTTTAATGCAACATTCAAGGCTACGGATGTTGCAGGTTCTCCTCCTGCCCTAAACTGACAAGCCATTATATAAGTGTACGAATATGAAAAGTGGCTCTAAACTCTAATGTAGAAAAACAAAAAACAAAAACAACAAAAAACGCATACACCCAAACATATACATGTTAACTTTATACTTATATTAGCTTAAACATTGGAGTGATTATAAAGAGGAATTTGGAATATATTGGGATTTTGTTTTTGCATATTCTCATAAATATATTATATTTAGATATTTGCTTTCAGATGACGGAAGATTACGCATACTTGCCCATTATGAATCGTCCAACCATCTTGGTTATGGGGTCGATTGGTGCTATCAGACAAAGTCTACGCATACGCAAAAATGTGATGACGTCAAAGATGATAAGAAAGCTATCGACGGAACATTTTCCATTGCTACTTGTTCATTTTATGATCATTCATTACAATTACGACGATGGCCAGAGTAGATTGGTAAATAAAAAATGTTTTTGCTGTAATACATGTTGCTGGTTTATTATTAACAAACAATGTCCGATTTCAAAAGTCAATACGTCGAAATTATTACTTAAACACTGCAATGTATATTATTGCATAGAAATGTCGTTGTCTTATATTGGATTAATTTACATAAATACATGTGTAGTTTGAGTGAGAACTGAATT
>JAUTBT010011612.1:22500-23870 GCA_032361225.1 Lepetodrilus schrolli
ATAGGCCAACTACAGGAAGCTGTTGTGCAACATACACTTCTTACATTATTAAATAATATGTTTAACAATAATAATAATAATAATAATAATAATAAAACATACTGGCTTAGGAATATTCTACCCGAAAGCTAACGAATTGTGCCCCTATTATATATGTACACCATTAACAACTCTTTTCTATAGATGTGAAGTCAGCGCCAGATAGCTCCGACAGCGACGTTGCGACAATCAAACAAGTGATATCAGAGATACCCAGTGATCACCCCTTGAGACACACGTTTTCCCTGAACCGCCGCCCCAACTACCACCACCTGACGAGCTGGCTAGGGAAACAATACCCAGACTGGCACCACTTGCCGCATGGCAACATCATAAATCTCATGTCCAAGTGGCACTATGGACAGTACCACACCGGGCACAACAGGCCAAATTTTCACGTCCACAACAAGCCGTGGTTTCAAGTTCATAAGTTGCATAGTGGGGAAGTTCATCATAGTGGTGTACACCACAGTGGTGAAGTTCATCACAAACCATTTGTCCCACACAATAACGTGCATATTGGACATGTCTACGTCACGCCCATCAACAGACCCATCAGGCCTATCAACAGACCCATCACACCTATCAGGCCTGATTTAAGACCTTACGGATTCCAAGTCTGGCTGGCTCGATGGAAAGCCCGTGAAGTTGGCGCGTGCGGGATACCGGAAGTGGAATCCGTGCTGAAGTCGAATCATTTTAGAATTGCTGGCGGGAATATTGCCAGACCAGGAAGCTGGCCGTGGATGGTAAGAGATGTGTATTTGTGTAGGGCAAGTTGCTTCGTCTCCATAATACTTCTGATATCCGCTATATTCGATATAGCTAAATGCATATGATGCGACAGACGTCTAGATTTATGGACTATGTAAGACAATAGAAAGTGACTTGTACATACACATCGTTCGATAATAATTAACTATCATAAATTTACCTTCATGGTGTCTCGATCTGTCCATGTATGATGGTACCCTGAGAGTATGCATGTCTACGTTTCCTTGCAGGTATCCATGTTCAATCGACAGTTGAATCAAGACGCTTGCGCAGGTGTTCTCATATCGAGACAGTGGGTAGTCACAGCTGCCCACTGCTTTGATGCGCACGTGTAAGTAGCAATAAATTCTTAATAATAATACTAATAATAATGTGAATATTTATATAGTGCCAAATCCATGCTCGAAAGCGTATTCGTAATTACCCTTGTAAATGAATCAGCATGGTGCACTAATTTTACCTTCCTGGAGAGTATACAACCAAAGCTGCCATCTAGGCGTTATAAGGTTAATACTTCAGAATTCCATCTCACCCTCCCGGGTACCCAATCACTCTTT
>JAUTBT010011623.1:0-23857 GCA_032361225.1 Lepetodrilus schrolli
TAGCTGGTTACCCAATATACTTGTGTAGACACATTAAATGTACATACTTTCATGTAAAAATACGTTTGACCATGAAATATATAAACAAACCTATGATTGTATGCCATTAAACATTTTGAGATTCTTTGTGAGTGCAAATATATGAGTGTCAGTTTCGGATCTGATTTTAATGAGATTGGAATTTCAAATTCTGGTCGTATTAATATTTGGCTTTCTACTTCTGGTCGAAACCGTTTTCTGTCAATAGAGCACTATCCATTTTGAAAGCACAGCTTGGTTGGAATTGGTTATTCCAATAGTATTCCTCATCTGAATACATGAATTTGTTCATAGTGTTGTAGGGTGTGGTGAAATATACAAAACTGGTTCATATCATAGTGTAGTTGTGGGGATGCAAGATTGGTTGGTCGATTTGGAGTTCAGAGCCGCTTTCAAGATTCTTTCACTTATATCATGGCAGGCATGTTGTGTACACATACCCTGCTTGAACTAGTCCTGATTTCCACATGCTGTTCGCTCTAGCTCATGGAATATCCTGCTACAGTTAGAACAGACACATTAGTAACTTGAGCTGAACCAGTCCTTGCTGTACCCCTTTAAAGCTGAGCTCCAAGCAGGGGAACAACAAGTACCAATTTTTAACTTCATTTGGTATGACACAGCTGGGACTTGACCCACTGCATGGGCAGACACTCTAACCATTGCACCATGGAGGTGGTCGAAAAATGCAAAATGGTGGAATGGAGTGGATATGACTGTTGTCAAACGGTCTGATTATGATATGTCATGTAAACAATTGTATATTCACAACATACATAAAAACATAAATTAAATATAAACATGACAAAGCCACAGGTCAATATTCGATTACTTAACCAATACATTTGGTAACGAGATATTCCAATGAAAATTTAACTCCAGTTCATTTGTTTTATTTCACTACTACTCAAGGCTAAGATCTAAAGGGATTATGCTAAAGAGAATTTATTATAATTACATGAATTCATGCACCCCCCCACTTCAAGTTTACAATATATCAAATCTTAGGGAAAGGGATTCGGACCACTGTACATACCATTCTAGGCATTTGATAACTAGACCGTTTCTGTTTCTGCCTACTGATAATTTTACTGTTTACTTAGACTCACATGAAGTGCATCTGAGCAGCGCTACACTGTATTTTTGCGCTATACAAATATTTATATATCATTATATCATATCATATCATTCCCTTCACTATCCCCACCCAAAAAAAAATTAAAATTTTAATTAAACAAATTCAATATCTCACATCTTGTGGTAGCAGCATAAAACCATTCAATCTCGAACCTAACATGAGCATTATTATGGATAGAGTATGTCGTAGTGTCCAGGCCGGTATAGCAAGTATGTGGTGGGTCGGGTGCCCTCGGGGAAATCGTGGTGGTTGCAGGTGGGTTCCTCGTTCCGGTCCATGTACTCTATCCTCACCCCCACCCCCAGGGCAGAGGTCAAGGCAATGATATGGATGTGATCGCTTTCTTTACCCATTGGCTCCACCTCCTGAAACAGTGCATTACCAAATTATGCACCCATATGATATAATACTACCCATAATAATTTGTATTTAAATATACAGTTTGTAGTTTGTTTTTTTTAAATTTGGCTTTCAAGATTCTTTCACTTAATTCATAACATATCATAACAATAATAACGGATATCTATAATGAACCAAGCCCTGAGGTTACGAACAAATTTGAGTACAATTTCATGCTCAAGCTCAAATTTTATATGGCGATTTGTGAACAAAACTACCGTGAGTTCCCATATTTAGGCCCCGGGCTTAATTACGTAAAATGTCACATTTTAAACAGAATTTTTTAATCCGAAATTAGGCCCAGGGCTTAATAATAAAAGACAAAACAGCTTATCCTCCTACATTTATATATTTATACAGTACAAGACTAAATTTAGCAACTAATTTGGGAGCCATGTCGACCTAATTTTACATTGGCGAAAATTGTGTAACTTTGAGGCCTGCAGTATATATACTCCATATATATATATATATATTACATACATACATACATACATACATACATAGCATACATACATAACATACATAACATACATAACATACATACATAACATAACATAACATAACATAACATAACATAACATAACATAACATAACATAACATAACATAACAAAACATAACATAACATAACATAACATAACATAACATAACATAACATAACATAACATCACATCACATCACATCACATCCACACACACACACACACACATACATACATACATATGTATCAACGAGTATGAGAACAATGATACACACGCACGCACGCACGCACACGCACGCACACACACACACACACACACACACATACATATATATGTATCAACGAGTATGAGAACAATGATTTCAAAACACATGAGGGTGAGATTCTATTTATCACCAAATATCATTCTTAAGTCATTTAAGAAGTAAAATATCATGAAATGTTTTTACTGGCAAGTCAATGAATAAGGTGCATTTTCATTGTGATGTCATAGCATTGCTGTTATGGCTATGACATCACAATGGTAGACTCTATGGTAGCTTTGACCTTTCAAGTCACATGCCTGAATTGATCTGGAGATATCAAATTGATATCTCATAGGAGATATCAATTTTAACTACTGCATATATCTCCTCTCGGAGCTAGTATTTGGGTGATAAATAGTGTTTGCTCTTGTTTTAATTAAAACAATATTATTGGAACAAAAGAAATTCGTTAACCATTGGATGCCGGAAATACCATTTTTTAAACACTAAGACAATTAAACTCAACATCATCATTGCAAGAAAATGCACATGGGAGACTACTCTAATATTAAATCCGAATGTAAGCCCATGTGCTTCCATTTTGAGACCTGTGGGTCAAATTTCGCATTGGGCCTAAATACGGGAACTCAGGCCAGATCCACCCATAAGTCATGCTCAAACTCAAAGTGTTACATTATGACCCCGGTCAATGGGTCAGTGTTTCTTGTCAACTCCGTAAGGCGTATGCACCCATATCAAGCACATTTTCAAACTAAGTCATTTGGCTTCAGGTGTCAGAGAGTATATCCATGATGTCACATTCATCTATAATGGCTGACCTACCTGACCGCAGAATTCTTTCACTGTTCGTCCGCCTTCCACAAAGTTAATGTAAAAGTCGCTCTCCTTTTGAAGATGACCAGATACCAAGAGTCTGGATAGCAAACCACAAAATGGATATTAATCACTCCACAGCACATTAAAAACAATTGTGCTAATACATAATAATAAAAATATCGTAGTATTCATTCTTTACAAATACTTAAGTATTCAGTTTTTAGTGTGCTTCTCCAGTATCAGTCATGGTTCTAAGGTAATATGGTAACACTATTTTATTATATTATTTTAGTTTTGAATTGGGGTTTATAGCTTTCAAAATTCTTTCACTTATATCACGGCTTGTCAGTTTTAGGCCAGGAGGAAACCCGCAACATCTGTAGCACTAAATGTTGCAGTAAACCTCAAGAGCACCGACTGCTGCTGACAAGACCAAGGATGATAACTGCATTGCCACGGTACAGACAGCGCATCCCATCATGATTACGTTAGAAAGGTAACTTGATGCTGTTGCACTACCACCCAGCACGTAACCAATATTTATCCAACAAAATATGTGTCAACAATAATTGGGGGTACAGGGGTCAATAGTCCTTACCTGAGATAAACTACAAAGTAATCAGACATTCCTTGGTCATTGAAAGACAATTCAAGATCGGCCAGAGAGCATTTACTCTCCACTTTAGATATAATTTCCATGAACTGCAATAGAAAATAAATAATATAAAATGGATGTAAAAATGAACATTGTCAGTATCTGCATTTTGTGCAGTGATTTTCTTTTTGTAGAATACTTGGTGACAAGGTTTTTGGAAGTACAAACATGATTTTATGTATGTCAAGTGAATTTACTTTGCAGTTGTAGTTAAGAACTAGTCCAAAACGAGCACAAATATCTGTGATTGTAGGCCTTGAACAATGAAAGAATGTGTTACCTGGCTTTGATAGGGATAAAATAACTATTAACCAACAACTGAAGCCAAATATCTCTAGAAATAATTTGCTTATACTTACTGTTTCATGAAAATCTTCAATGGTAAACTGTGGGAAACCTAAACTAACTAACTCATCCTTGCTTTTACTTGCAATCTCCTTAAACCTGTAAAAAAACCCACCACAACAGATGTTTAATTATAATTGTATTGACAATGTGACATGCGCACCAGGCCCCAAGATTACGAAACTTTCTTGAGTACGACTTCAACCTCAACTCAAAGTTTTGTTCACTCCCCATTTAAAATCTGACCGTGAGCATGAAATCATAATAAAAACATTTACATAATCTCAGGGCCTGGTCACTGTGTTGGTATTATTCAATTAGTTAACCTTGTCAAATTACTGCATCAAGATTAATAGCATGTTTTTTTAATAAAACTGTGAACAATGTGTCAATTGTTCTGAAACATCAGAATTAAACTGTTGAGGAAGATTCAACTTCAACATCAATCTGTAAACATCAAGTGCTCGCGTTTTTTGTAAAAACAAATATCTAAAAAAACATAGTGTACATCTCCGCAACACAAGCAGTGTGCAACTTTGTAGTTAATATTGACGATCTGAACTCTTTTTTTTGGGGGGGGGGGGGGGGTGAAAATGTAGCAAAGGGAAGTAACTCCATTAGATACGAGACAACTGCTAGCATCTTCTGGTTGTACTCTAAACCCATAATACTACAGTGTAATCAGACAATACTACAATGTATTCAGACAATACTACAGTGTAATCAGACAATACTACAATGTAATCAGGCAATACTATAGTGTAATCAGACAATACTACAATGTAATCAGACAATACTATAGTGTAATCAGACAGGGCCCCACGATTACAAAATTTTCTGAGTGCTCAAGCTCAAATTTAATATAGGCATTTGTGAACAAAACCTTGAGTTGAGCATGAAATCATACTATAAAAAAAATGTTTCATAATCTCGGGGCCAGGTGGTTGGTGGAGCTCCGACAATCATTTACTCTCTAAGGCAATCATCAACATTGGAATTGTTTTGCATGACTCCATGCATAATGAATAATACAGTAATGAATAAATATTATTATAATTTTTTGGGGGGAACTGGGATTTACAGCCGCTTCAAGATTATTCCACTTATCAGTTTAGGGCAGGAGGAAACCAGAAAGATTTGTAGTGCTGAATGTTGCAGTAAACCTGCGAGTATACTGATCGACTAAGGATGATAATGTCACTGCCACGGTACAGACAGTACATCCTAGTATGATCTCATCAGATCTGTACACGGTGCCATTGGCTCCGACATCCACACGTTCTACCATTGCGTTAGAACCCGCTCCCTACATTCTGGAGACGTACCGCTACAGTTAAATTGGTCAATTGCGATGCCTCACCTTATCAGATCAGTATCATCTGAGAGAAGCTTCTCTAAGTAGGCAAAGCCAAAAGCTCTGAAGAAGCAATTCCCGTCGCCTCTGGTCTTTCGGACGCAACTGTACTTTGACTTCAGATCCTGAGGATTAGAAAGTGTATAGTGTGATAACACGTGTCTGGAGCAATACCCTATGTGCTATTCGAAACCATGGCAACAGGAGGTTAGCAATTTCCAGCGACAATCTACTGGTGACAGATAATCGGAGATATACCATTATAAACTTGCTAATCAAAGTTGTGTTTAATGAAAATTGATACAGCATGGTTATAAAATGGAACTATTTGGCTTTGATAAAAATATTCCAATAAACGTAAATAACAATATTTGTAGACCATATATCATGAACATTATAGTGTGGTTGCTAGTGAGGCTTGCGATGCTGCCATGAATGATGTCTACATTGGGGTATATTTCAAATGATGTCACAATTGGATATCGTCAGCTGTTAGGCTTCAGTGAGTCAATGCGTAGTGCATTTAGATATTTGACCAGTCTGTATGTCACCAGACCCTAAATGAATCATAGGTTATCTCGTATGTACTTACACTTACAGTCCATATATTACAAATAGAAATGGGTATTACTTGCCATAGATGACACTATGTATATAATTCTCTAGGCAATCATGAACAAGCAGAGGTATCAATTATTAATTTGTCCCTACCATATTTTACTGACATTACATTTAGTTTATGGCAAAGTTTTTTTAATTCTTATGATATGTCTGTTAACGCTATCTCCGGATATAAAATATCAAATATTTGTTATACACCTACATCAACTTTCTTCCTGTAGACTGCATCTTCTTCCGCATAATCATTTATCATCTGCTCCACGCTGATCTGACTGCTGACAAGTAACTGTTTCCTGGAAATCTGACAAATAGCCTTATATTATCAGATAAACATTGGGAGTACTGTATTTGGCCAGAAATAATGTCAGGGTTGGTACCAAAGGATATGAATTGTACTAACTTTTTTGTTGTTGTGTGTTTTGGGGTTTAGAGTCGCGTTCAAGATTATTTCACTTATATCACAACTTGTCAGTTTAGGGCAGGAGGAAACCCACAACATCCGTAGTGTTGATGTTGCAGTAAACCTGTGAGCACCCGCTGGTACTGGAATTGTACTAACTAAAGTATAATAAGCATTAATCTGGATGTGTTTTCAGTAATTCTGGAACACTTAGGTCTAATGAAATTCAGTTCAAGGCTCTCCCTGTTTAGTATAATAATCCATCATTTGTTATCAATATAATGATTATACTCCAAATATATATATTCTATTGATTGCTGAACTTATTTTAATGCCATTCTGTAGTACTTTAAAAGATATCAAGGCAAGCTGTTTATGTTTGATTAAAAGCTAAATGTACCCCGACCCCACCCAGTTTTTTTTTTACTGATATTTATAACGTTAAAATTTTTAAAATAATAAGAATACAATGTGATAATCGATAAACACCCAAAACAACCTCACTGGATTAGAACTCTATAAGGCCATGTGCCAGATATGGCCCTTGTGCATCCCCCATTGCATGTAGAACATAAAGAAGAACAATCACAACTTGCTATAAAAATATTCTGCACTCCAACATTTTCAAATGCCTGTATCTACCTCTACCTGCATAGAATAAAAAGACAGTCATAGTGTCAGTATACCTCCTTCTCAATGTTTCTCTGTTGAGCCATTGTTTCTTCATCATAGTTTTTGTCTGAAAAGGGAAAATTCAAAGTAATTAATAAATATACCATCGAGGTTCGAAGAGATCTGCGCATGATCTAGTGATGATTGTATCAAAATTCTAATGTTAAACGTAAAGAATAAAAGTACACTCACTTCCTCACTTTTATCACAAAACACTGCTATTAGTATTACCATGCTTAAATTTAACAATACACCGCCACAAGCAAAGTCATCACTTCGGCAGCCATGACACTGAATACCCCATTTCCATGGTCAATGGAAAAATGTTTATTCACAGAGATCAACTTGGAATAAAATTCGAAGCACAAATAAACCAAAAAATAGTTCAAATAATGTCAATTTCGATTAAATAGAAATATTAACAAAAATACTATATGCAATCTGTAAAATGACGAAATGAATACTAAAATATCTTGAAAATGAAATTTTGTCTATTAAACATATTTAAATTGTCATTTTATGATGAATATGAAATTTGTATGTAAAATTGACAAAATCAATATAAGAAATGGCCCAAACGGGATCCAGTATATTTTGAAATCGACAAGCAACATTCCATTGAGGTCACATGCTTAATGATGTAACCTCAATGTGACTGTCATATTTTTTCGAGGTTGCAATTATTTATTTGCAATTTTTTTACATCACATTGAATTTTCTAATATTTCACTTTTCTACCAGTTCTGCGTGATATAACGGGGAAATGTCAGGCGTCAAATATATTCGACATGTGGCATGATTCTTTGAGTTTTGGAAGCGGAAGCAACGTTTTAGTAAGTAGTACGAAAGGTGGGCTACCTGGAAAAGGGGACAATACATTGTATATTTGAACAGATTTGAATGAGATACAAACATAACACAGAATACTGTATTTGAACATGTTGAACATGGTTTAACACTATTATCTTCAGTTATACACAATACATCCGCAGGTAAGAACCAAGTAAACTTAAACTTACATCTAGTTAACAAACTTAAGAAATCCTGACAGTTAGTCATTAAAATAACACGATACATACAAGAATAGTAACACTTAACTAAATAAATCTTTGACAGTTGAATGCAAATGATTGCAACAGCATTAATAATAGCATTACAGATTAGAGATATTAAACGGCGACTATATTCTGAATTTCTGATCAATGTAAATCATGAGCATCAGGGGTAATGTAGAAAATTGTAATATACCAGCCGATTAACTATTTACAAGCTGTAGACTACGATAATACATCGCATTTACTGATCAATTAGGCCATAATATAACGCCTACAAATGACCTATAAAATTTAATATCCATTGCACACGAAGAGAGAATGTTCTCTTTCTACATACAACCATGACACAGTCTTGTAAGGTGACTATTAATTGTATAAAATACAAAATGTTTTTACCTGGATCATACTTAAAACTTCTCTCCGCCATGATTGTAATCTGTTGACATGCGTGACATCCACTTCCGCTTCCGGTGGGGTTTTCTCCAGGGGCTGTCCCACTCCATTGGAAGTAATTTTGCTTTACGGGAAATATGATACATAACAGGCAGCGATACTCGCAGTGATATGTGCAATATTTCCAAGTATGTATATGTAACGGAATATTTGAATGCTAGAACAAAATCATTGCCAGAATATATCCAGTTAGATGAATTGATAGCAAAAATCAATTGCACTGATGACACTATTTTACAATCAAATATCCAAGTGCTGAAGGATTACGGAGTTGACTATTCAATGCTGTTTTTAACAATGGTGTAATCCCAGAGTCATGGCTTAACGGTTATATAAGACCAATTTATAAAAACAAGGGTAGCCCATCAGATCCAGGAATCTATAGGGATAAATCAATAGTTAGCTTCTTGGAAAAGCTATTTACATCTATCATTAGCAAACGCTTACAAAAGTTCTCGGACAATGTAGGTTTAATTAGTGAAGCTCAAGCTGGTTTTCGGAATAATTATTCAACCACTGATCACGTGTATGTTCTAAAAGCTCTCATTGATTTATATCAAAATGTGAACAAAAAATTATATTGTGTATTTATTGACTTTAGTAAAGCGTTCAATACACTTTAAAGATATGGATTGTGGTTAAAGATGATGAAAAGTAATATTGGTGGTAAATGTTTTCGTATTATTCATAACATGTATCAGCATATCAAATCTTGTGCAAAACATAACAATATAATATCTCAATCATTCTCCTGTAAAATTGGCGTTAAACAAGGTGAAAACCTATTTCCCTTCCTATTTGCATTGTATTTAAATGCCTTAGAATCATTTTTGTGTGAGCATGATTTTATTGGACTCGGTACTGTAAACAGCTATATTGAAATACAGTTAGGTTTATTCATAAAGATGCTAGTATTGCTGTATGCTGATGATACTGTGCTACTAGCCGAATCGCCGGAGGAGTTACAGGATGATAATTATTGTAAAACATGGAAGCTTTCTGTTAATTTGAACAAGACTAAAAGTCTTAATATTTTCCAAGGGATATGTTAGAAAATCTTATAAGTTCTGCCTTAGAAATCGTGAAAGAATACTTGTATTTGGGTGTTTTGTAAAGGAATTAAACGACTGTGTCAACAAGCTTCTAGAGTAATGTTTGCAGTATTTCGGATTATATGAAATTTAGATGTACCAATCGATTTCCAATTAAAGCTGTTTGATAATCTTATTCAACCTATATTGCTTTATGGATCGGACGTATGGGGATTTAAAAATATTACTATGTTAGAATGTGTTCACTTATATATTTTGAATTTAAAACAGTCGACGCCTGATTTTATGGTGTATGGCGAATTGGGGAGATATCCGCTTGAGATGCTAGTTAAAATCAAAATGGTTTTATACTGGGGGAAACCTCTTAATGCAAATAATAAGTTATGTCATGTCATGTACAATATGATGTATAATCTGCAAATATCTAATGCAGACTCTAAGTTTGCTCTATTAAGTATTGTAAAACAAATCCTACAGGATATTGGGATGTTGTGTATATGGATCTCAAAATGTGACCAGCGTAAATGTTTTGAAGAGCAACGTAAATCTCTACACTCAAAAAGAATGGTACAGAACACGCAATTTATAGATTCGCAATCGGTTTCATCCTCGGAAACACAAGGCCAGTGAACTGATGTTAAGTATGAATATGGTCGTGTGTCTAACAGGATGGTTCAGTTCCGATGTCAAGTATAACCTGCATGGAGACCAATTTCACATGTAAGAAATGTGTATATATATATATATACACGAAGTGCACAGCAACTGCTGCCATATTTGGTGTAACTGTACAAGCCGTGGTTCCGTGTGTCTTACCGTGAGCTCATTCTTCTAGTATCATTCAAGCATTAGTTTTACCCCATACTTTGATGTATTATGATATTTTCTCAACACAATTATAATGTTCATATATAGGACCCTATTTAAAAGTTGAATTTTCCAATAGGTAATTACAAACCATATAGGAATAATTTGAAAACTGGTCTGCAAATATTGTAATGAAAAATGTCTAATGTTTCAAATATTTTATTATCGTGAACATTGTAAACCACGTTCTAGGACGGAACAAACTAAATACATTTTTACATGTATCTGACTTACATTTTGTATAGTATAAAGACCAGCATAATCACTCATCCATGAATATTAACAAGTATCTATGTCTTGTTTAATGTACTGATTCTATTGGTCATCTTATCCTATTGCCCCAAAACCAGGTCTAAGCACAATTTCGTACGTCCGTGTTATCCAAGACTGAAGTCTGAAGAATCCCGAGATTAATGTTCCAAGCATAAACAGCGCACATATTGGAATGAATAGTTTGTGAAATGCCCCGCCACCCAACGTAACCCACAGTGTGAAGGCTATAACGTTGAACATCTGATGAATTGCGTAAATAACATTATACAAGCCATACGACCTGCTGCATTTCCAGAATGGTAGACGAATGGATTGCGTTAGGTTAAACTCAATGTCCAGTTCGAATCTCTGTATTGGCACGAAGGAGTACACACTGGTTATACAGAACCATACAATAAGACGCGGCACCCTGTGGGTGAAGAGTTTTCTCGGTTTCTCCTGATAAAATCCGCCGTATCTACACCTGAGATACACGCAGTTCACGTGCTGGCTGCTGTTTTCCGTGTGGTCCTTTCTCAGCGCGATGTAGGTGGGGATGGTTATCACGACAAACTGGACAGCAAACAGCAGTAGTCCGTACCACTTGAAAGCATAGAGACAAACAGCATATGCGACAAACCTGCACCAGACCTCAGCCATACGACACACCACCGAAAGTAGACGGGCTCTAATAGGAATGCAGTACGCAGCTCGGCCCAGGTCCAGATCCGCCAGGGCCGCAGCCATGCTGACAGAAGACACCAAAGGGGAGACGACCTTGACAACGTTGGAGAGGTTGAACGCGTCGATTCCTTCACCGAGAAGAACGTAGGTCTGGACTAAGGATTGCGGTCCGCCTTCCAACAGCCCCTCGATCATCTTGATGAGCAGGAGGTTGAGGACGATGTAGCTGTCTACGATTGGATAACGATCGCACATTTCACAAATGCTCCTCCAGACGTGCCCTAGCTGCAGAGACACCATAACCAGTCCAAGCATCTTGAGATTCTTGTCGGTCTTGGACTCCGTCTTCTCTCGGTAGATTTGGGCAAAGCAGATAATGCTGCTCATCAACGACGGAGCTATGATGAAGAATAGGATGACCAGCCAGACCAGGTTGCCGTCGTTTCTGTACGTTATCACCTGGAGCACATCCGTTCCGATATCCGCTATGAAAACAAGGATGGCAACGCCCGCCATGACCTTCTGCATGGTTGTCGGAGTTCCGGCCAGCTTCCGACGCAGACGCTTAATGTCCGATATTGCGTGTTCTAGGCCACTGTCCTCGAATGATATCCCGATATAGTCTTTCTGTTCGTGGGACTTCTTTATGTCCCCTAGTATCAGGAGAGGACGTTCTATTGTTTTCAGGTCTGCTTTCGAAGAGTCCCCGTGCGTGTATGACGTTTGCAGGAGAGTGTCCAAAATAAGCTCGCATTCTTGCATCCAGTTAACGAAACTGTCATGGTGCGGATACGTCTCGTGTTTGGTACCTTGTCTGATTTCCGTGGAAGATAACTTTTGCACGTCGCGGACCAACAGGTAGAAGAAGAAAAATATTTGACTCTGTTCTTTCTGAATAGCATTTGCCCACTGTTTGGTACCGCGAAAACACATGGGGACGAACAGACTGCATTCCTCGCCGTCTTTATGATGGTCCAGCCACATAAGCAACTCGTCCCGAGTCAGATAATTATAGTTTGGACAATTGAGGTCACTACACTTCAATGCACTAACTAGATACGGCCACTTACTTTCGATCACTATCTTAGCCCTATGATGCAGATCGCAAAGTAAACAACAGCAGTCAGCTACCGGCGCTTCCGGATCCCCGCGACCTCTGATCTCTTGATCATGTCTCAGAGTCTCTTCGGCGGTTAAACGGGCGGTATCCCCATAGTCGGTTTCCTCTTCTTCCTCGACATCCTCATCATCCCTCTCGTCGTCTTCCTTCTCTTCGTCTTTTTCGTTATCCGAGGTGGAATAGGTCCCGCTGCTCCGCTGCGAAACCGGCGCGGACGAGTGCATGTCGTCGTCGCTGACTTCTCTCTCCGCCATGTTGGCAGTCTCCAGGCGGTCCGCGGCGTCGAAGTACACGCTCTTGAAGCTGGTGGTAGCCAGACTCGTGAACGACTGATACCGGGAGGAGGGCGGAGTTTGAAACAGTTCGTCATCATTCACACAGTTCGTCTCAGCTGTCACCTGCTTGTCGATAGCAATCATCGTCTTCGATTCGCTAGCTGCACAATGCAGCATGGTAACGTTAAATAACGTCGATTTCCACAGCAGCCTTTAGCTGCTACAGGCGTACATAACAATAGAAGAACTCGCACATTCGAAACCAGACAGCCCTTCTCTCTTCTGCCACGCACTACCTGGAGGCTTGTTCACTTTACGGTACAATGGTCTAAATACAGAGGTGTGTATATCAGCGATGCATGTCGACCGAATTCGTATCCATTCATACTAATATACTATACATTGTACATTCCCCGACATGTCCTGACCTTTCTCAAAGTCATATTTCCAGAATGTTGACTAGTTTCCGCATGTCCACTCTATGTTATTTTGGACGCGATAAGCAGTTTTCGTCATTCAGCCGATTACCATGGGCTAAATAGGGCATACCTGCATGAGCGTATAGGGTTTTAGCTCACACGTACACGTATATAAATACAAAGTAGATTAGATTAATATACGGCAGTCGCAAATGCACTAATATTCCGCGCGGACTGTAATTGTTAATATACCGTTGCGATGCATAGACCAGTTAAACAAAGGCTTGGTGTGTATATGTATAGGTGTGTACATGTACCCCGCAGTGTTATTGGACCATTTTCAGACGGACTTTTCACCTTACCTGAATGGTTACCTACTCTCATTGTATGTAGACGGTCGGGCTGTATATTTAACAGGAATGTTTGCCTTGGGCCATAGGGACAGTAACAAGATGCATACTATTTATAATGTGTTGATAACGTGTACTCGTTTAACAGCAAGATTATATATATCACGTAATCTCATTGTTAATACACGAGAATGCCTACGTGTGAGTTTGGGGCAATAATTAGAGTCTATCAGTGACCAGGTGGAGCTAACTACCGTACACTAGTACGTGATAGATGGTTATGAAGAAAAGCATATATCGAATTAACTAAATAACACCATAATGCAATATTATTTTTTTTTCTCAATTAGACAATGTGCCAAAGCAATCTCATTCTGTCATAAACATAATTAAAATATGTTCATGCAATAAACACGTAGGATACATTTTATAATCTCCCGGGAATACGCTAGTGTGGTGAGATAGTAATTGTATTATTAAGTAATTTTGGCTAGTTCGGAACATGCACAGCCAGGTTGAACGACTAGGGTTCAAGATAATCTTTTCATAATCAACCAGGAAAATGTCTGTGGTGTATCAAACTGACGAGAACGACCACAACAGAATGATGTCGATGTCTTTACCATCGTTTACGTCTGACGTGGCCGGGGAATGTTTTAATAAAAGCTAGGCCCGGTATTCATACTTCATTGAAATCTGAATTGCATACAGGTAATTAATTAACTATGTGTGATATCAAGTGCAAAATGAGATCGATCAAAATCAAGATACATTGTAATACTATAATGGGCCATAACTAGCTTACGGATAACAAGCCGTCGGCTGCTAGTAGCAAGAAGCTGTTGTTTCCGTTGCTCAAAATAAATTTTAAATAGTTCTACACCCAAAGGGGCGATTTTTTTATTTTATATACACACGTAGATATATATCTTTATCTACATATCTATAGATACATTTGAGTACACTCTTAAAACAACATGTGGAGCGAGGTCAGGGGTACCGGTACACATACGTGCGTGCGTAGGTCTATACTTGATTTCTGTAAAACAAAAATGATGACCAAGAGAGACATAATACGATGACGTATGCACTAGATGCTAGTAATGTGAGTAGTGCTTTCTATACAAGTTCAATGGATTGTTGAAATGAGAATCTCAACATGTGTGTCATTTTCCATTTTATGGCAATGCAGTGAAAAAGATAAATGGCAACAAATCAAAGAAATGGATTAACTGGATACATATAGCCTAGATCTAATCTACTTGAACAGCAACTAGTGTATAATTAAAGGCATACAATCACATATATTTATGCTCGTCTTGGACTAGTTCTTAGCTAAAACTTCAAAGTACATTCGCTTGGCATACTAGTACATAAAATCATGTTTGTACTTCCAAAAACCTTTTCTCTTCTGTATGGTAGACAAAGGTTCTAATGGTGGTAAAATATGTTTTCTTATTTTATTAATGCAATAAGGGGAACTGAACTGGTATGACTCATTGTAAATGGGAAACACCTAAATGTGTTTGTTTCATTTTCATTTAGCGACTAGAAATTGTTTGTATTTACTGAGACAAAACTACATAAAATAAGAAAATATTGAAAGCCAGTAGGACATGCGGTTTGTTGTCCAATATACTTGTGTGGACAAATCAAATACATACTTTCAGGTAAAAATACGTTTGACCATGGAAAATGTCAACAACCCACGATTGTGTGCTTTAAAAGTCTTGCTATAACCGAGTAGTCATCTAAGTAGAAGTTGGATAGCTACTAGTATATATTTATGTCAAATGGCGTGTCAATAGTATTTGATTCAATATCTGCATCATTCATTATGCACACCACTGAGCAGACATTTCTGACATTTCACCACCATTGTATTTTTTTTATATACTATCAAATGTGCCATAACAAAACAGAAGTAAAACGTATACAAATTTAATTGTATTTTATTATCTCTTCTCTATATATATGTACAACAATGAGAACATTATACTTTATTTGGTATTCCTATTAGAAATGTATGACAACAACCTCTGGGTAAGGTTTCAACGAGGTCCCTACTATAGACAAAAACAATATTACAAACACAGCACATGCATGAACATCTCGAGAATCCTCTAGCATCTCCTGCCGACTAGAAGCTACCGTTTTTTTATTTTATTTTATGTGTGTCAGGAAACTCCATTAAAGAAGTATCTTATGGTCAGCAGGGACGGCTAGAGGAACAGGAGCTACTGCACAACGCGTGTGTGTATGGTGTTGTGTGTGTGTGGTGATGTGTGTGTGTGTGGTGTTGCGTGTGTGTGGTGTTGCGTGTGTAGGGTTGCGTGTGTGTGGTGTTGCGTGTGTGGGGTTGCGTGTGTGTGTTGTGTGTGTGTGTTGTTTGTGTGGTGTTGTGTGTGTGTGGTGTTTGTGGTGGTGTGTTGTGTGTGTGTGTGTGGTGTTGTGTTTGTGTTGTGTGTTTGTGTTGTGTGTGGTGTTGTGTGTGGGTGGTGTTGTGTGGTGATGTGTGTTGTGTGTGGTGTTGTGTGTGTGGTGTTGTGTGTGGGGTGGTGTGTGCTGTGTGGTGGTGTGTGTGTGTGTGTGTGTGTGTTGTGTGGTGGTGTGTGTGTGTGTGTGTGAAATATTTTCAAAATTAATAATGATGAAAAGTGTAATTGTTAAATTTGACTTGTTTTGTTTTATCATCTCACCTGACATCTTATGAGGTTTTCGAAACTCACTAGAGTAAACACCATGGTAAAATCTAAACAAATGGATTTCCCAGTGTTTATTGCCACTAAGTATCGCAATACAAATAACTTCAATTTTATAACATCAACTATATAACAGTGATTCCCATGTTGCTGAACAGCCAATACAGATCATTGATATTCAAAAATATACCTTAAAGCGGTACAATCCATACTATACATGTTTCATACATGAAATTTCACATTATGTAAAAACCATTTACATGAACCCTCAGTGCAGTTGGTCAACCACCCCACACTATATCATATATGGCTAATATAAATACAAACATATTTCTCAGTTAGATGTGTGACACCAACAACTGTAGAATTTTGATGGAAAAAAAATAAAAGGATAAAAATTGTGAAATCAGTCATACAATACAAGTATTCATGTCTATTGAAAAAAAACTAAAAGAAATTACATTTGATTTACAATTATTTATGTGATTTATGCTATTTATGATTTGGTTCATAACATCAAACACAACTGGTACATGACTGAAGGAAGTGAATATAAGCTTTGGCACAAACATCAGTATTTGCATATAAACTTAACCAACTGGGTAAATCTTTCCTCATCAAGTGTGTGCAGTATGATATACAACAAATACTAGGTAGCTATCAAGTCATTTACAGGTCTAATTACAATTACCACAGCAATTTACCAGTGATTGTTCTGCAACATTAAGCTTGTCAGCCATAAATGTACTACTAGCCAGAAGTGTACCATCACTAGCCAGAATATTAGCCAGAAAGGTACCACTATTAGCCAGAAATGTCCCCCATTAGCAAGTTAGCCATAAAGGTACCCCAATTAGTCAGAAAGCTACCACTATTAGCCAAAAAGGTACCACTATTGGTCAGAAAGGTATCACCATTAGCCAGAAATGTACCACTTTGAATGAAACAACTTAGTTTTATAATACCTAAACACCTAAGAATAATAATAATGCATATAATGTATCGCAACTACTCACACGCAATGTACAGCAGTACCGTGTCAGTATACATGATAAAAGCACCTATTGTTATAGGTTTACTGTTAAATACAGACTGATATTGTTCTCCACACTAAATATCCACCATTTTAAGGCATTTATCTGACACCAATACATGAATTGTAACTAACCCATGATAAACTAGGATACAGCTTAAGATGTGATACAGACCATCTACTAGACCATGCAGACCATCTACTAGACCATGCAAGTACATGTATACAAAAATAATAATATATTTCATAAGAAAACAACCAACGGATTTACAGCTCATTTGACTAATATTTCATCAGGAATAATATTCACCCCAATATTCAATATGGTTACAATTCCACACACACACAAAAGTTGTCAAGCAGTAATTTCATTACAGATTATTTGTAGTAAATGTATATTTTATGATATATGTATACATCAGAATTTAATAAAACAATTGAGGTTTACCTAAATAACTAAAGGTCACCATTGAGGTCAAGGTTCACAGGCTATATAGAGGAAGGAAAACACAAGCTATGACAATCATACTCAGTCACATCTGGATCATATGAGACAATCACAATTTTGAAACAAAATGTCTGAAGTGTAAACTGCAGCATGAATACTAATATATTATATATATGTGAAAAGAATGGACATGATTGATGTGACATAAAATGCAGCTGATGAACTTAAAATGATTCAACAGTACTTTTAAGTCTAGTTAACAAGGTGCCATACATAAACCTCACAATTCATCTTAACTCACTTCACTACTGTATATTAAAACTTACATTATAAATGTATAGCCATATACCTATGTAGAAATATGCAGACCTTTAATATTAGAAATACAATAAGAGACCAGATTCAGATATATCACAGCAAAACCAAGAAGATTGCATCAAATTGTGTGGAAATCTAGTAGCAGTGAACTCACTGATCTATTACAAGTCATTGGTGAGTCAGTCAAGGCAAATAGTATAACAAATAAATACAATGCAATATTAGGCATTTAAAATAAAATGTAAATGCTTCATATTTAATTTAATTTGATTTTTAATTTCATCATGAATTTGATGATATAATAATATATAATATAATTGCAATACACATATTACAGATAATAAATAATTTAGAATTTTTTTAAGAAATTAAAATTAAAAAAATTAAAACATACCCATTTGAAGTAGGCAATCTAACAAACCTACGGTTGCACATGTTTTGAACAAAATCTTTTCATGTATCACCTTCAACAGCTTGTTGGTCAATATTTATTCAACTTTAATTTGGTGAAGATACCTAAATTGCAATATACGTGTACTATCTGTGCAAATGATGGCACCTCAGAATTGCTGTACAATGAATGGCACAGTAACATAGATGTCTCCATTTTCCCAGTCATATAAACCATCTAAAAGTTCTGACGCGATATTTATTGGATGTCAATATATCATGATAGGGACTATAAATAGACACTAGAGAGCACATGATTAATTTACCATCATGGATCAGGTGACATAAATTGCTCAAAGATATAAATGTGCAATGCATTGACTGACAGCTGACAATCTCCCATTGTGACGACACGTGAAAAGGCCCCGATGCAGAGGTCATTCATAGCAACCGTCACAAGTGCCACTAGTAACCACGCTACAATATTAAAGTTATATTTTCGTGGTTTAAAGCAACATCGCACAGATATTTTGCCATTTGTACATTTTGTCTAAATAAAAGATATATATTCAATATTACTTTGTTGAAATTTGCTACTATGCACATGACAAAGGGAATTCTGTGTTTCAAAACTATGTTATTTTCATTATTAGAGGGACCATTCATTTTTATACAAATTTAACTGCTGCAAGATAACTCTACATAGTATACAATTCTTATAGTAAGAAACGTTCAAGTGGTTAATTTACGGCACTTCAATTATTTAACTTTTATGTAAATCAATGACTTCTCCCTAGTGTCTTTCACGGACATGATTAGAGATGCAATGTCTTTATCATGTCCGTGAGAGAGTAGATTTAAAGTTTATTGGAATATTTTATTTTATATTTATGTCTATATTTATTGTTATTTATTTATTAGGTGTTTGTGTATTTATTTATTCATTCATTCATTCATTTATCTCTGTGGGTATTTTTCAGCCATATGCTATGATCACATTGAATAACACCTCATCTAGCATCATGCAGTTCCAATGGTCAGGGTTCCTGCACATTTCAGTCAATCAAATTTAAGACCTTTTTAAAGACTTTTCAAGACAAATTTTAAGAAAATATAAGACCTATATTTGAATTACTAATGATCATCATTAGACATTACTTTACACTTTCGTTTAAGATTGCGAGAACTGTTTTACATAAACATGCAGATATATAATGTAATTGCAATGACGGAATTAAAATAAATGTCTGTAAACTTGGTATGGAAATTGAGTTGTGTTAATTGTTCAAATAACTGATAAAGTCGTATGGGGTTGAATTATATACTAGGTTAGTGTTTTCACAACTTTATTCCAGTGCTTAAACACTAAATCATGGACGTGTTAATTAAAATTGGCACAAATCATAGTAGTTGGCATCTCTGTGCACGCACCTTAACTTAAATTTAACACCTTTTTAGGACCTTCAACAGAAAAGTTATGATATTTAAGGCTTTTCAAGGCCTTGAAAACTGATTATTAAATTTAAGACTATTTAAGACTTTTCAAGGATGCACGGGAACTCTGCTATAATAGTGACTATTGTATGCAGTACACGTATGGCGACGTGTGACGTACCGGCGTGGCGGCAGTCATGCTGGTGGACTGCCGATTCCTCCTCAGCTCCCCGAGCAGTTCCTTCTTCTGCTCCTCCAGATGCTCAATCCTAACTCTGAACACAGAAGAGTTGCATGAACGTCGCTGGGCTGTATGGTTCACTCGAGCCAACATGCTGGCAATTAGGGGCGTCCATCACAGGCATTATAAATATCACCATACTATTGTGGTAGTGGGAACTAATAAGATACAATTTCAATAAAATATCATTATAGTATCACCATGATGGTATGTCCAATCAATACAAAAGTTTTTTTAAAGTTTTTTTTATTTTATTTTTTATTTATTGGGGTTTTAAGTAGTTTTCAAGATTCTTTCACTTATATCACGACTTGTCAGTTTTAGGGCAGGAGCAAACCTGCAACATCCGCAGCGCTGAATGTTGCAGAGTATTGGCTGGTACTGACAAGACTAAGGATGATAACTGCATTGCCACTCTACAGACATCGCATCCTATCAATATCGCGTCAGAAAGGTAACTTTCGCGAACATTGATGCCGGGCCCCCGGGGCGGGATTTGAACCTGGAACCTTTGGCTCCGAATTCCAACTGTTCTACCACTGCGCTACCACCCGCCCCAATACAAAAGTTAAACACCATTCAAGTGTATTTTCCCCGAAATTATACCCAATAGCAATACACATCTAGGTTAAATTACCAAGTTTTCATTTTTGGGCATGAAACTACGACTGTTATATTATTATACTGTGGTGACCAATGACCAGCACACAGCCAGACATACAGCACACGTTAGCGTTCTGCGGCTCACCTGGCCTGCTGGTATTCTTTCATCAGGCTGGTGTCGCTGGTGTGAGCCTGACTTCCTGTTGGGAACCTCTCAAGTACTGAAATCTGGAATTGAAAAATAAAGCTACCAAAAAAATACATATACACAACAAAATTAAATTAAGAGCCTTTTTGGATAAAAACATTTAGCTTTATATAATTTTAACAATGAAAAACATCTACAGGATTCAGGCATTCTTCAAGAACTTGCAGACAAATATACGAAGAATGGCATCGGGTTCCTCAAGCTGAGTTTCAAATTTGCTAGAAAGCTTCCCCACAAAATATCTGCCGACCCTTAATTTATTTTGTTGAGTATATAGTTTGCAGGGGTCATAGCCAGAGGTGACATTAAGTGCAGCACACTTCTAAATAAGGGTGGGCCACGGGTATGTCAGTTGTGAATTTGCTTCCTAAAGAAAAAATTATCTGCCCAGAACACGTGGTTTAATATTAGCCACGCCAGTTGTCCAGGGCGCTTATTCTGAGTGTTGGACAATCCTACCATGGTTTCATGGCTGCCTGGACACTGACCTTCTCACGGAGGTCGGCACATTCCTGGATCAACTCTTGTTCCCTCTCCGCTGCATCACGTAGGAGCTGCTTGGTGTCCGACATGATCTTGTTCTGAAACATGGTCAGCGACCGAAAAATAGTCAGCGAGTATACAACCTAAGCTTCCATTTCAGGTGTTAGAATGTTAACATCCATAATTCTCATCCTGCCAGGTACCCATTCACAGCTGGGTGGGTGGACTGAAGCACTTAAGATCCTACATGCTGAAGAGTGCTATATTGATGGCCTGCCAGACAACTGATATCTAAGAGTTCCTACCTTCTTCTGGAGATCCAGTTCCATATCTCTGATCTTCTCCTCATATATGCGGGTGACGACAGCCGACTTTCCTCCCTTGCCGTCGCTGGACATCCCTGGCCCCGCCCCCCTCCGCCCCTCCTCCATCGCAGCTAGCCGCGCCTGCACCTCCCCCAGGTCCCTTCTCTGCTGGTCAGACTGTATCTCCAGGGTACGCAGCTGTACTCGCAGCTTCTCGCTCGTCTCCTTCTCCTGAAACAGCAGTTGTCTCCCTTGTGAAAACGGTCTGTATAATTGTTTCTTCTATTCTTGCCGGGCCGCAGCATGATTGTAGGGCGACAACCATTGGAGGATGGGGGCCAGATATAATATTTCTTGGAGACTACCTAGCATGTCTGTTTTCAATTCCTTGAAACTTTGGGTCATGTCATGTGCAGCATGCTGTACAACCCACAGGACAGTACCTGTCAGAGATATCACTATCTTAGCATCAAAAGCAGTGGATTAGCTCCTTAAATGATGATCGTCACATATGGGTGAAAGATTCCCGTTGTGACAATACTATACTGACTCTAAATGATGTGTGTGGTAGGCAGTCAAATTATCCTGGTCGAGAATGAACGAATTAGTGTTTTACGTCGCCGTGGGAATATTTTACCTCTACGCGACATGCTGGTCAGGGGAGACAACTCTACTCTGCCTACCTTCATGAGATCCTTCCTCATCTTCTCATAGTCGGCCATGATCTTGGCAGTGCCCTTCTGCTGGCTGGTGTAGCGGTCGCTCAGCGTGGCTCCCATGGTCTGACGGAGCTCGTCTAGCTGACTCTGCAGACAGATGGACAGTGACGGACAACTCTTCTTTTTTTTGTAAATTGGGGATTAGAGGCATTTTCAAGAATTTTTCACATATCACGGCTTATCTGAAAAACTCATTGATACGGCAGAGATCTACATATTTAAACAAGATATTTCCAAGCAGAAACATTTGACAGTTATTTTTCTATGTGATGTTATTTTCCTATGTGATGTTATTTTCTTAAATTCACAAAAACACATCTTGGAGAACATCTTGGGTCTAATCGATTCATCACTCGATCAACACGAAGGTGACATTGATGAAATTCCCAATAGAACACTTGCGCTTCACCTGAGAGAGGTCAGGAGAGGTCAGGTGTATACTCTCCATTTTGGAAGAAGTAAACACTCGAGTGAGAGCTGAACTAAAGCACGGGTGCATTAAAAATATATATATATATACACGTCTTTTTTTAACATGTTGCTAACATATTGTGGGTGAGAAAGCAGTTCAATTGTGAATTGAAGAAGTGTGTTCATTTAATTATTATTTACAATTTTTCACATATTGATTCACTTGGTGTTCGCTTCAAGTACTCACAGTACATGCACCAAGTACCAACACTCGCACCAGTAGTGTGATGAATCAAATACACCCCTATAGTGAACTCTTAGAACACCTTGGTGGAACACCTGGAGTGAGTGAGCACCTAGACGTGGAAGGACGTGTGAGACTGACCTTGAGGACGTCGTTGTCAGCCTTGTACATGGCGGCCTGTTCCACGGAGGCGGAGCTCGGCGTTCTCTTCAGCTGCTCGTTCTCCATCTGCAGTCGCTCAACCACCTTCTTCAGCAGCGCGATCGTCTTCTCCAACTCACGGCTACTCTTACCACTCTCACCGATCTTCAACACAGACCACCGATGTGGAAACTGACCTTCTACCAGCTATCTACTATCTTCTATCTACTATCTTCTATCTACTATCTTCTATCTACTATCTTCTACCAACTATCTACTATCTTCTATCTATTATCTTCTACAAACTATCTACTATCTTCTATCTACTATCTTCTACCATCTTTAAAAAAAAAAAAATTTAATTTCTTATTTTAATTTGGGTTTAGAATCGCTTTCAAGATTCTTTCACTTATATCACGACTTGTCAGTTTAGGGCAGGAGGAAACCCGCAACATCCGTAGCG
>JAUTBT010011634.1:0-23849 GCA_032361225.1 Lepetodrilus schrolli
TTATTCTGGAGAGAGATATAGAGAGAGAGAGAGAGAGAGAGAGAGAGAGAGAGGGGGGAATTATTTTGGAGAGAGAGAGAGAGAGGGGGGATATTATTCTGGAGAGAGAGAAGGGAGAATAAATGAGAGGAGGGGGAGAGAAGGAGGGGAGGGGAGGGGAGGGGAGGGGAGGGAGAGAGAGGAAATTAGATATCTAAAGAAAATAATAATACTCATATGACCATTGGATATCTGAAAGTCCTCTATCCTTATGTGTTGGGGGGGGGGGGGGGTAAATGTATGAAAAGACCCACCAGATCGCCTAATTGCTAGAAGTATGCAAACACATGTACTCTAGGTCATGATCCATTACACTTGCCAGACCACAGCGGCTGGACATTCTGGAGGGGTTATAGGATTGCTGGAATATTTATGAACCATCTTCCATGTATAATGCTACAAGTAAGGGGAGAAGGATACCAGTCACAGCAGTCCTGTTCAGACATCCACAGCAGGGATTGTACCTTGACCAATGTGTTGTACCCTGTGTTGTACATCGGTTATCTCACTAGCATAGTTATGCATCATCAATATGGATGGTTTTTTAAAAACTTTTTATTTTTATTTAAGACGATATGTTATTATCTGTAACCTAGGGTAGATGGTACATTCCATGGCTGTTTAGGAGAAGAAGATGTATTAACGTACGTTAATATAATATGGAGGAAAAAAATATATTACATGTGTACATAGTATAATTGTTGATCAGGGATCTTCCATACAAAACAGCATTACTCATTTATGGGAACCATAGCAATAGTGTAGTCTATATGGTTATAGGAGAACTTTATATATAGACTACACCATTGCTATGGTTACCTTTTAAAGAGTTGCGTCATTTTGTACAGGATGGACAGGTAAAACAGTGACTGGTCGATCAGTTACTAGAACTATGATGGAAACTTACTGAATAAGTAATAATTAAATAGCACATTAATATTTAGTCTATGAAATATCCTGTATGTAAAGCAACAATAAAATGTTAATAATATAAGCATACGCGAGCCACTTTCTTTGTACTTTGTTTATTCTTCAATTGAACCTGACTAGATTTGTTCACCTTGATTATGTCACGTTGACACCAGCTAGTGTCACAGCTATCCTGATTACTGTCTGTCTATCATAACCATGCCTCTGGGTATATTTCAGCATTAATCTAGAAAGTTTATATACTATCGATCTACATGTATGAATTATAATATACTCTGTGGGAGAGACCACAAAGCACAATTTGATTTTTTTTCTAACCAAAAATGTTATTGAAATTAAATGGAACTTCTTGTAAAAAAAGGTTCATATTTCAGTGAAATTGATATATTATTTGATTAACATTGATAATGGAAACACCTGAGAAGACAATGTTAACCTCTTCATCGCTGGAGGCAAAAGCAGATGCCCTGGTTAATCCTGGCATGAGAAGGGTAAAGGAGTCAGCTTTGTGTGTGGGTTCTTGCACGTATAATCCTGACAGGCTTCTGGTGTCACGTTTGTACTTCTTATCATGAAAGTCACAGTCAAGGTGTTTTAATTCTTTTCACCCATGAATTAATTAATCAGGGGTTAACTGGATTAAGTAATATTACTCAATATCCGTGTCGCCCTTCAACAGGACATTCTACGTGACCACCAACACAGGACAAATTCTAGCATAAAAAGCAATGTGGTTCTAAATCAATAGGCATGTGACTGATCATATGAACGTGTTGGAGAGGGTGGTGTATTGCATGCTTCGAGAGGCGATTACGTTAAAGGAATTGATCGTTTCCGGATGTGATTGAAGGACGCAATATGTGGGATGAACTAGGAAGATACTATTAACCATGCTATTACTTTTTACACTACTTGTATACGTGGATGGAAATGAATTGCTGGCAGTTGAATATATAGACAATTCCTAAATAGAAATTTCATGGAAACATAAAACAATTCAATTACCTTATTGATGACGACTTACAACCTGTGGAGGGATTGATCACTACAAATTCAGTATCCATGGAAACTTGGTGACCATTCTGTTCTCTGATAACAGTGAAAATAACAGAAATCAGAGGACTTGAACTTAGGACGGTTATATGCTGTGTAAATGACACAGATTCATAGCCAGAGGGTGCCTAAGGCACTCCTCCTACACACATAATGCTGCTATATTTACATGTAGATGTCACATTGAAGGGCATCATATTCGTGGGGTACATCGAAGAGACAGAATATTGAACCTTTAAAAACTGGAGTTCATTTCAATAATTGGGAATCTGTGTGTGAATCTGCACAATTTTGGTCATCAGGAGAACAGGTTTATGAATGAGAAATCTGCCATATTGTCTAATCCATGTGATCAACAGGTGCCATTGTTATTGTGTCTTTCAGTGGAAACAATTGGTATACAATCCCATCATTTCATATCGACAGGCATTGATTGGATGGCATTATTCTCCCACACTGCATGTATACAGATGTTTCATTGGAATACCGAACACGTATGTTTACGTATCACTTTCACAGCTGAAATCAGTTTGTGACAAGATGAATACACCTGTGATAACGTGAATATAAATTATATACCTACACTTGTGACATCAACACAATATAGTCATTGTGCAAACGTACAGCAGGCCCTAATGACAAACTGGCAACATGCAATTATTTTGATTTTTTTTTTATAAAAAGATTTAACGTGTAGAAGAAGAAGGTGCTCGTTCTAGCTCAATGATTTCTCAATGACAACAGCATCAACAAGAAGACCTTTATTGGCAACACGAGCTTGTAACCATGTTGTCACTTTCTGTCACTGTCTTTGAATTCTGGAAGTACTTTATCTGCGAGACAAGAGATGAAGGTACGTAAGTACTTTAATATAAACAAACACAGTGGTGAAACCACTGTGTGACAATAGGCTGTATTGAAGACTAAGACTTGCTTCATGACATGTAATATTCACCTGAAGTAGTGAGAAACAAGTATGGAGCTGTGCACAGCAGTGTCAGTGTACTGCATCTGTGTTCTGTCTTTGTACTGTCTGTTTGTACTGTCCATGTTCTGTCTGCTATATCTGTCTGTAATGTCTATATTATGTCTTCAGTGTTCAATCCAGGATGCACGATCGCGCAAATTCAAAGGCCCTCACGCTAAATATTGTTTTCTTGGGCGAGAAGTTCCGCATTTTGGACTCTAGTCATCCGCATGCGATTTGCTGCTGGGCGACCTCTGTAAATTTACAGTAAAATAACATTAAAGGTCTAATTGTGGTAATGTTATCTTGTGTTAGAATTCAGCAAAAGTGTAACCTGACCCGAAGTGATCTAACCTAATAACGCTATTTGAGCCAGTGTTATTCAGGTTCATCACATAATAAGGCTTAGCTAGTGAAATGCATCTTCGGTTACTCCTTTTGGTTGTATTTGTCCATGTTGTATTCAATATGGTAACATTGTCTGCTTGTCGATGGTAGCGGACTGCATATAGCTTATTATTTTAAATACAGGAAGTCCTTTTTTTTTTTAAATAAAGTTTTCTCAACGAAATATATTATCTGTTAATGCCTGAAACGTACTCTAGTCAAACTGTAAAATTAAACGCAAAATGCAAAAAGATAGGATGTGGCAACCACAGGACTTTGAATAAGTATAATAACATGTTAAATCATATGATAAATGTTATTTCATTATTTTTACATAATATATATTATATAGATAGATGATTTAACAATTTATTATTATTATTCAGTCCTGTGGTGTCAACATATGCCCTTCAGCCTTGGAACCCAAGGTTGAGTGCACCATACCCCTCCCCCTCCCCCCACCCCCCTACATCAGAATAGTGTGGGGGACCTCCCCCTCTTCAACTGGTTCCTGGATTTAACACTGGTCTTTGTACTATCTGTCTTATGTCTAGTTTCTGTCTGTTTTCTGTCTTTGTAGTGTCTGTGTTATATCTGTTTTCTGTCTTTATATTGTCTGTGGGTTGTTTTAAAAAAATTGTTATTGGGGTTTAGAGCCGCCTTCAAGATTCTTTCACTTCTATTATGGCTTGCTCTTATGAGTCGTGATTTCTATATGTATAGCTCATTATCTTCAAAACCTCAGCATGAAATCGCACTCATAAAGGTTTCATAATCTCTAGTCCAGGTTGAACAAGACCATTCTGTATTAATGTTTTTATTGTAAAGAAAGCAATACAGAGGTTAATGAGAAATACTATTCTACAATACAAATTGACCCTACTGGCAGTATACTACCTGAACCTTCTCATGTATGTTTACATAGCATTGTAATAAAGCCATGTCAACCATTATTGGCAAAATGACCATACACAATATTTATATCAAAGATTACAGAAACAAAACTATTAACATGATCAGGGTCCAATTCAGTTCATGGTCTGGGAACAGAACGGAGCAGAACAGAATGGTAATTTTGTGGCCTTTTGCCAATCTACACATGATGAATGACATTGTCCAAATATTGATGTCTGAAGAAATTCATTTGCACTGGTGAAACCTTATCTCAAATACACTGATCTCCATGCCAAGACTGTGTGCTTAGAGATTATGGTTGTGAATGTACGGAACTATAACTTATAACTCTAACTTTGTACTAAGTAATAGGACTCAGGACCTCGTTTCACAAACCAGTTGTACTGTAGTCCTGGCCTAAATCAGTCCGTTCGCCATGCTTTTACTATAGCATGAAACGATGTATACCTTGATTTATGCGTGGACTACAGGTACGACCCTTTAGTGAAACACAAGCCTAGACTATTTCATGCGGAAAGGTGTGAGAAGGTTTCCGCTGATTGCTGACTTTATTGCTGTACAAACCGCTATTATCCGTTAATTACCAGTAATCTTATTATCTGCCCCCCTCTGATATGGAATTGGCTGGGTATTGTTAGCAACATGTAAACCACTGAACAATCATGGCATTTGATTGATTGACTTGTTGGTGTTGTACGATTCTTGACCACTTTTTTAATACCAGCCCTCTCTCTTGCTTGGAGGTAGATAAGTTATCAATCTGTCGATTGATTGATTTGTTGGTGTTGTATATTATGCCTATATTACTTGCTAGACTACCTTTTAAATATGTGTTAGTTTTTGGTGTTAAAGGCATACAATCACTGATTAAGTTGTTGTTTTGGACCAAATTGGAGTTAAAAATGCAAAGTACATGTTGGCATACTTTTAATCACGTTTGTACCTCCAAATATCTTTTCACCGCAGTAGGATAGGTAAAATTCCATTGCAGTTCACATTTCTGGCAAAACCCGAATAATCAGTTGGTAATGTACTGTAATATCTAAATTTTTCTATAGTCTAATAGACTAAGGGGGTTAACTCTTTCTATTTCGATACTTACTTCTAAAACATACTTGAATAGTCCCACAATTCCCCCAGATATAGCGATCTATTCAAACTTACGTTTTTCTGCATTGTATGGAAAATACAATATTTTGACTTGCAAGATTTTGTATTGTGGTGCAATTGCCCGAACGCAGCTTGCACTGTTAGTAGAGAGGTATATTAGGCCAGTACAAGCCCTCAACAGTGTACCACGTGGTGGCCCGCCACGTGCTGCACAGGCGAATTCATCACCCTCTTTCTCGCATGGCTACTACTGCGATCGGACGCGAGTCGTACCCACCCCTGGAATAGCAAACCTATTGATAAGCTTCACAACTATCAGCTCTGTAAAAACTTGGGTTGGCTATCCCCTTCTCTATCCATTATATTGATAAATTAGTGTTAATTCTATTCAATTATTAACTGTAAATCGTTTTTCTTACTGCTTACACGTGTGTCGTTAAATTGTATGGTGTTCCGTTTTCGTCATCATGTCGTTAATGGAACAAACAAAACGATATACAAACAAATCATGTTCAGGGAGGTTAGCCATCAAAGATGTCCACCCCTTCTGTATCTCGCATCGGGCCTGTTCGAAACAGTCCCCATGCGAGACATGCGCATCATGGACGACCTCTGAGTGGGACACGCTAGTGTCTCGCCAGAGGAAGGCTCTCGGGAGGCGAACTATGCGTTCTCTTTGCCGAGAGTCTATCTCGTCCAGCGGATTCAGATCGCCCACCATAATCCTGGTGGTTAGAGCTGGTACACACACAGGCCGTGGAAGCAGTGTTTTCCGGCAGGTACGACGTCAGTGCTTCCTGACCTGCTCCTGAACCCACTGGCGACAGTTCCGGACGTGGGAAAATCGTCTTCCGTCTTCCGGGGCCTCATTTGCAGATCTGAGTGCTCATCTTCCGGGGCCTCATTTGCAGATGAGGATTCCACCCCGGCAAAAAGGGACCCGGTCCCTTTACCATGGCTGGAACCATCGTAGGGTTCCACACCACAGGCCCCTCTGGTAGCGGATCCTGAACCTCAGGATGCCTACACCGAGGGCCAGAGGCGGGCAAGCACTTCCGAGTTCTTAACCTACGAGGAAGCCTTGACTAATGTCAAGTCCTTCCACGCCTCATCCCGCAACCCCCAAGGGTACCTCATCAACATGAGGGCACCGCAAGGGTCGAGGAGATATCTGGTGACCAGCCTCCCGTCCGACAGGTCTTATTTGTACCAGCTCAACCTGAGTCTCCGGGGCATCCCAAAGGGACTTCAGCATTGTTGTACTCGGGAAGGTCTCCCTCTCCCACTGGCAGATCAGTCCGTTATGGGCTGAGGGACCTTCCCTGGGAAGTTTACGGAAAGCGCCGAGACGGCCACCTTCCGTAGCTTCGCAAATCAGCTGCAGGGCATTTCGGAGCCTGTGGATCTCAATCTACAGCCTCCAGATATTCCACACCGGTTGTGGGCCGCCCACCCACATCCACCTTCCCATGTGAACTTCACATGGAAGGCCGCAGCTGACACGGAGGGGTTGGTTCACCAGCAGACATCCATCCTATCCCACGTCAGCTGGTGGAATTACGCCTTGCAGCTGAGGCTAAAATCCCTCCCTCAGCTTTGGCATTAGCCTCAAGGGAGGCCTCCCCCTGAGCAACGACGCCTGGGTGACTTCAGTCATCTGTCGGGGATTCCGTATCCTCTTCTAAGAGAAGGTACCCCTGACAACGTGCCTTCCTGTGTTCCAGAGGAACTACTTGGATGGGCCACAGCCCTTCTAAACGTGATCACGGATTACGTAGAGAAGGGCGTAGTTTTTCGCCTGGTGGGCAACCCCGCCCTGGGATTCTATTCCCAGGTCTTCCTGGTGCCCAAACGGTCCGGAGCATGGCGTATGGTCATAGACCTACATCTACTCAAACAGTTTACTCTGGTGGACTCATTCAAGATGGAATCTGTCAATTCCGTCAGACTGGCGCTAAGACGTGGAGAGTGGGCAACGTCCATAGACATTTCGGATGCCTACCTTCACATACCTATGCATCCGCTGTCATGGCGGTATCTTTGGTTTGCCCTGGAGGGGGAGGTATACGAGTTCCGTGGCCTTTTGGCGTAAGGAATCCACCTTCTCCTGCTTCTATCTACAGGATATGAGACGGGACGTGGAGGGCCTTGCCAGGCTGCCAGTAGTGCCAACCCAGCAAGTCCTCCACTGAGAATCGTTAACGACATGACCAGGGCAATGGCCATACAATTTAACAACATTTTCGCACGAAAATTATGGCCTTGACCATTGTACCCATCTAAGCCAACCGGGGTTTACTCCCCAGCCCCGTTAGGTGAAAGACTGCAGGAAAACCCACACTTCTGTGGGGGATACAGCATCGAACTGCCAGAACATGGTGAGTATGAATTGCTGATTCTCTTTAGTCTTGTGGTAGTCGCAAGGGGTTTAAGAGTCTACACTCTCCGGCCTCCCTCCTCCATAGGAGAGTCGAAGTCATCCGAGTGTGTTTTAGAAGTAAGTATCAAAATAGAATGAAGAACATTATTTCTCCTTATTTTCTATTTCTATGAAATACTTACGATAAAACACCCACCCACCCACAGGCTGTATGGAATCGGAACGAGAGATATAGTTGGCTTGAAAGAAAGTGATGCATAATGCCCATGCAGCACGTGGCGGGGCACCACGGGTACACTGTTGAGGGCTTGTACTGGATTAACACGCCTCTCTACTAACAGTGCAAGCTGCGTTCAGGTGATTGCACAATAATACACAATTTTGAAACTTTATCAAAATAACTTTTCACGACCACTGGTACCAATAAAGCTACATACACTATAAATATTTTTAAATATCAATATCGCGTCGGAAAGGTAACTTTCGCGAACATTGATGCCGGGGCCCCAGGGCGGGATTTGAACCTGGAACCTTTGGCTCCGAAGTCTGACCACTCTTTAATTATATTACTTTTTCTTTAGCCCCTTTACTGATCAACATTCTCTTATATTTGAGGGTAGACACACTGCAAATGGATTTGTTTGTGTTGAGCATAGCACCCATGGTACTTTCTTGACCACCTTTTAAATATGTATTATTTTTTATTACGCTTTTCATGACCAACGTCTTGTGTTTGAAAGTAGACAAAGTGTGTACATATATATGTTTTTGTTATTCTGTCATATGGTGTGGGTGTATACTAACTGACCCACTGCTACCCTGTGCTTGTATCATCTTAACTCAATTCTTGGCAATTTTATTGGAAAACTCTACCATATGGTTTGCAGATGACTTCTGCAGATCTGGCTTGGGCTAAATTGAGTTCTGAATGGTAAAACCATTTGTTTCATAAAATATTTTCTTTGACTTCAGATAACAACTGGAGAAAAAGTTGGTTATACCTATCAATATAGCTAAGTTAACAATATATTCTAAGGATTAAAAGGAAGATTGTTGATTAGGAATCTGCTTATGAGTTTGCTATTTTCAACTCCTAACCAATAATTGTTTTGCTCGTCAACAGTTTACTGGAATGCTTGATGGTCAATTCTGGTCATTCTGAAGGTCACTAAGTTGCTAGAGATGCTGATGGAAGATTTCCAGGGTGGATGAGTAGCATATCCAGGGAGTGATGTAGTGCAATATTTGTATTCTTACACCAATCATTTACCATTGAATGCCAATTTCCTTCAAATCTGCAGATTTCTAAGTAGGCCTACACCATTGACTATTGAATTATTCTTTATGTCTATATGTTATCCCATTTACACCATTTAAACCAGTCTATATATTGCATTATCATGTCCAGCCAACTTTGCTTCTGCAGTCTAAAAAAGGTATGCCATTGGGGAATGTTTTTAGTTTGATAATTACTTCTAAAACACAATTTAATATTAATATTATGAAAACATTAGATTTGTATGTCAGAGGTATGTGAGATGTCATCTACTACAAACTTGTATAATTATATCTGATACTATGAAGAGTTCGTACACTAAGAAGTTGTGCGAGTGTTCTGTTGCTATACTGGTGTTGATGAAGGTCAGTTTTTCTGGCATGCGAAGAGGGAGATGTTTGTTTCGCTGAGTTTACTGCTTCTGTTTAAATAGCAAAGTGCTTGAGCAGCCCGTAAACTAATACCCTAACAACTTAAAACAACAGCAGTTGGTCATCTACTGTAATCATTTATCGTTGTCTTATATTTGAATTGTCACATTTAAGACAAAGAAAATAATATTGCAATTGTTCTTTTAATTAAATTTGACAGGAAATACTTTTGTACTGTGTGCCCATAGTGCCAGAAGTGTTAATTAAAGGTATAGAAAACGTAAATTGTATGGTGTTGGTGTTGTGTATTGTTAATATATGATAATCTTTATTCATATATATGATGTTCATGAGATTATTTCTCTTTCATGTTTGAGTTAATGGTTACCCTGGTTACCTAATCCAATTCTAATGCTTCAAACGAATAAGTGCATCAAACTTATTAAATCAAAGTTAAGTTAAATTTGAAAATTTGAAATATTTTAACTCGATATAAAGATACCAATTTCAGTAAAAAATGAAATATTGAAGTTGTTTAAGTCAAATTCTAATGAATAATAACCTACATTGCACTTTGGAAGAAGCTTAATGAAATTGGGAAATGTATTTTATTACTGTTTAATTCTGAAATGATTTTAGCACTAAAACGCAAGCATCTAATATCTAATACTGCAGCATATTACACTTTGACCATTACGAACATTAATTCAGGAAATGCACCTTATTATTCATGAAGAATTTATTTTTAGCAAAGTCCATATTCTGATCATGATCAATATTGAAATAAGAAAAATTATATACATAGATCTATATACAGAGGGGAAATGCTTATGGAAAATAACGGATTTTAAATTCCAAATAATCAGAAATTAATACAGAAAAGCATAGCTCCTATTGAAACTTAATTATGAATTATCATATATCGTGGGGTATAAGCTCATATTTTGGTATAAGCCCACCACCACCCTTTTATTAGTTCCTATTTTATCAATCTACGACAAATTGATAAAATTCATTATTAAGGCCGTAAATCGAGTGCTCCTGTTTCCATTTCGATACTCACTTCTATAACACACTCGAATAGTCCCCCAGATATAGCCATCTATTCAAACTTACGTTTTCCTGCCTTGTATGGAAAACACAAAATTTCGACTTGCAAAATTTTGTATTATGGTGCAATCGCCCGAACGCAGCTTGCACTGTTAGTAGAGAGGCATGTTCAGCCAATCCAAGCCCTCAACAGTGTACCACGTGAAACTAAGGAGAAATAATTTTCTCATTTTAGATTGGCAAATATGTTTGGATCTTCATGCAGTATAAGCCCAATGCTTTGTTATCCATTATTGTATGAAGTGGGCCCCATGGGCCTATACCCCACGATATACGGTATGCATATTAAAACAAAGGAACACCTTTAACAGTGCATCTCAAAGTGTTAACGAGTGTGACTACTTTTACTTATCCAAGTGACCTAGCTTACAGAGGTACTGCACAGGCTTGCTTATCAATCATGCAGGATTTACTGTGTTTACCATGGGATGTTTACTAGGATGCAATGCACATGTGGTGATATGCAGTCCCACACATATACATCATTACGTTCCTTTTGAAATAAATAGTTTGGCGTGTGGTGCCCAAAAACGTGTTTGTTTATATCCACGACGTTAAGTTAATGATGTATACAAGTATCTGAAACAGACAGACACATAACACGATTGATATGATAAAAAACAGGAAGATATCGTGAATAATATGATAAAAACAGTCAGAGGCAGCTATCATAGTTTTTGTTGTCAGATGTTTTATGGTAAAACAAAGACTATGTGGTAAAACAGACAAAATGAATTATATCAATGTAAAAGAAATATGTAAAAGATGTTTTACATATTTTCATATTTCTAAATATGTGTCAAAACACTTTGAAGCGAAATATTGCTGAAATATTGGAATCGATTTCAGTTCCAGAATGGCGCCAATGGAAGTACCCTCATGCATGTACAATCATTTATTTATCCCATAAACATTATAGTAAAAGTTGAGGAATTCTTTCAGCTATCTGATAAAGATAACAATGACATTTTTTAGATTATAATTTGGATTATATTTGGACTTTTCTTATCTAGAATAAGAAAGTAAAGAGCAATGGTCAGGTCTCTGTTTGCTCATAAGTGTACCATTACTCTGACGTTACCCAGACTTCTCACACTGGACAGTGAGTGGCCGTTGTCCAGGTAACAGGAGAATTGATCAGTGGACTGAGCCACATGGGACAGGTGTAACTGTGGGACATGTTGACCGCTCTTAAATCGTCCACAAGTTACCAGGTTACAACATGGTGACCCAGGGATGTAGGAAACCCACTAATCTGTTTTAATTCACTAATAATCAGTTGTAATGGAGCCTGCGTCCATGGCATAGTGGTTAGAGGGTTGGCCCAGACAGTGGTTAGTCAGTGGTTCGATCATCAACCTCATCATGTCACCAAAATGTTAAAACATCATGCTTAAAATTTGATGATCCTGAAAGCGGTTAATGTTTCCTCAGGGAAGGCCTAACGATACTGGAAACTCATGTTTGTAATATGGGTATCATACTCATGTGGTAGACTATCCATAGTCTCAGGGTGAAAGTAAATAGTTTAAATATAAATTATATTGATTGGTATTATATTTATGTGAAAGGAGCCGCTGAAATTCTTTATCCTGTTGTTCTTCAGTAATCTAGACTTGCTTATCTGAACTAGGGTAATATTTTGAATAGGATTATTTGGGTGAGAACAAGGTGTGACACAGACTAACTCATGTGACACAATGACATTGAACCAATCTGATGTAAACTTCAGTGTTGTAATGTTACTACAATATCTGCTAAATGTCAATGGAGTTGTTACGCTGATGTTGAGACACACTGATGACGTTTTTTTGTAAACTTATGTTCATTTTAATGGCAAGTATGTTGAGAGTGCTTTAATGGTCGTAGAACTAATGTAGTATTATGTCTGTGAGGAATGCCACATTAATTATGTCATTTCCACATCATCAATGTCTTTGCCCTGCACTAGAGCGTAATGGGCTGGGACATAAAACAATAACTCACTCACTCTTTGTCCTGCAATGTTTGTTTACTTTATCTTTGTGTTTCTGTGTATCATGGCTTCCATGCAGAATATTTATATGGCGAGACTGTATGTCTCTTTAAGAAATGTTATTAATGCATTGACATTTATTTGATCTTATGTCTTAATGAATTTGTATTGATCTAAAATTTCTCCATATAAGTTAACAAAGAAATACATTCGTATGCTCATTTTCTTGGTAAGTCCTTTGTTCTTGAAGACATTAGCCGCGATAGAAATTTGCCTTTAAAACTTACTAGCCGGAATAGTGATACAAATAACAAATGTTTACAAAAAACATTAATTTCTACTAGCCCTTAGGATACCTTTAGCATTGGGAGAAATGGCCCAGGCTAGCGGGCTAGTGTTAATTTCTCTCCCTGATTAGTTTTTGGTGCAATGTATAAACATTGTATCTTAATCAGTTATTAAAGAATGTTTCTGTCAGCTGTGTACTGGGGTAGCAATAGGGAAGTTTTGAGTTCCCTTGTATAAATTAATATTGTTTTATTGTTTAACATGCAAATGTTTATTCCTTTGGATTTGTCTTCCTTTATCATGCCGTGAATTTTTTTTTTTAAAGGAGCATTTCTCTCTATCGACAAGTAAGTTTTAAATTCCTTTAATTATCTATTAGTTTATATTCTTTTTCAATTAAACCATTGTTTATACCTTCATTTTTATTCACCAAAATATTGTATATCTCATTAAGTCTGATTTAGATACCAATGGTCAGAATCTGGGTTTAAAGGGGATCATTTATGCGCTCTGTATGTCATTGACGGGTTAACATGGGGGCTGTTTATATGCTCTGTGTGCTGTCACTTCTTTAAAAGCCTGTACTTAAGCCATTAGACAAAACTTGGGCTGGGAGGAAACAGGTCATAATCTGGACATTAGTGGTGTACGTATAATAGTACACATGGTTCCAATCATGATGGGATTAGGGCATGGGGAACATCAAAGATGTGAAGAGGATCCATGTGTATACAGTACGTAAGTGGATATGACGGCCAGTCACGCAAATAATCAGACGTAATCACCATTATGAGTATGAGTCAATTATGGAGTAGATGTCACAATGGTATTAAGGTAGAGCCGTTAATCTGGTAATAGATTATCATATTTGTGGAAGAATCTACCAACCACTCCCCCACCCCAATCAAATTTGATTGTTCATGTGATTACATCAATTTTCGCGTGACTTGTTCAGAAATTTGTTCGGTCCCGATTGAAATGTAAACTTTGGAGACTTTTTGTAATTAATTTTTCTGTGTATTTGTTCATTTGCGAAGTCATTAACAGTCAGGTAGATTCTTGGTATGTCTTATAGATTGATTAGATTAAAGGCACAATATTATTTTTTAAAATAATTAATTATTAGCAATTCATCACTGTCGCACTGCTAGTTTTATTATCACCTTTATCTAGCAAACTAGATCTCAATTCATATTCTTGTTCACTCTGGAATAACCAGGTTATAAAACCCTACACATTAGTATTCTGTAGAACCAATGGCATTCCATACAGTATACATTACCATGCTGATTACTGCAGTTCACTAATGGTAACGAAAATCAGCACACTTTTTGTACCTTAGGTACATCAAACCTCTGCTAAGAATGGTATGTTCCTTGCATCAGGAGGATTTAGTTGAAAATTTGGGCAAATTTGGGCAACAAATAGGTAATCTCCAATGAGTATCTTTTGTTATCAATGTTGTCCTACTAGTTGATAAAAGTTGCTTTTATTAACAAGTAGGATAACAGTGATGTAAAAATACACGAGGAGGCGATTCTATTTATCACATAATATCATTCTTAAGTTAGTCAAGAAAAACAGCACCTCATACAGTTTTTACTAGGAAGTCAATGAATAATCTGATGATTATACATCTAAAGCAAATTTCCTTTTTAGTGACATCATACTCGACCAAAATATACAGTAATTGCAAAGTCCAATGGAATAACCCAAATCTAGGTTTACTAACTGTCCATTTTGTCCTAAGTGAATCCCAATGACATAAAACATCAGCTGAGTAGCCGTCTTCATTCTTCAGATCAAAGCTACATGTACGGCTAATATATGATGTCTTACAAACTACCCATATATATAATACAGGGTATATAAGATTAAGATAAATAACTTGCCGTTGGAATTGCAGTTTGTCTGCCAAGCTGTTAGACTGTAGAGACTGTATGTATAGAGATTGAGTGTTGAGTGTCTGGACTGGGGCCAATAATACTAAGACAGGTGTATTCTTATCACAGGCAGCTCAGAAATAGTGCCCACAGTTTACATATACAATGTTTTCTATAGGATGAGGACCTTGAGAAACTGTGCTTATTTTCAGATTTATTCGTAATCATAACTAGCCAGCTGATAAGGTCCCCTGTTAAATGTGCGCAATTCGATAATAATAGCGCAACATGTTATGGATTTTTGTATGCAATGTGACGGTATTGTAATCTTTATTATGTGAATACGACGGGTGGCACCATTGTGCAGTGGTAGATTGCCAGACATTGGCGCCAAAGGTTTCAAGTTCAAACCTTCACTTGGAACATGGTATTAATACTTGTATTTTGAGAATTAATTTTAGACTGCTTTAACATATTCCCTGGTGGGTTAATTTGATCATAACTACTTATTGGGTATCTCTGGTTGCCTCCAGCAGAACAATTGTTAAATTATTGTACCATTATGATATTGTACATATATACTCAACAAAATTAATTAAGGGCCAGTAACATTTTGGACATATAAATTTAGCTTTATATTATTTTTACAACAAATAATTTCCAAATGCCATAGGCTCCAGGTATTCTTCAAGCACCTACAGAGACATTATAAGAATAATAACACCGGATTCCTCAAGCAGAGTTCCAATATAAAATATGAAACCTCCTGACAAAATATCTTCTGACCCTTAATGTATTTTGTTGAGTAAAGATGCATGCATACATGCATGATATAGCTTGCAGTACATAGTGCATTATTTATTATAAATCATGGCATATTAAATGTAAAGGTATTGAGGGTAGAAGAAGACAATCATGTTGAATCCAGCTGAACACTGCATCCATGAGCATCCTAATTACATTTATTTTTACTTGAGAACATCCTAATTACATTTATTTTTACTTTATTTTCAGATGAGAGAGAAGATATACAGAGAAAGACCTTCACAAAATGGATCAATTCACAACTTTCAAAAGTAAGATTTTAAAATTATTATTATTGTGTTAATTTGAATCTTAGATTTATTTTTTTTGTCTACAAATCCATGAATAATGAATAGCTAATAATGGTTTCAAACAGAACCATTCACACATCTCCAAAAGGTGAACGTGATTTTAAATGTTTTCTTTTTAAACTATGAATGAATTATGAACTATTCACCCATGTATTGTCCAAGGATTTCCATAGTCTATTTTCAGTATTGAAAAGTGAGTTTTGTTATAATTGTTCAAGATGTATTAGAATACACTTCAGAATGTTCCACTTGTGACACATGGATTGTTGTAAACACATTCTTGAAAGGTTATGGAACTATTCCTTGATATATGATATCAACTCGATGGATTGGATACCAATGGCTTGACTTGTGTTCTTCAGGATTAATCTGTGTTAATTTGTGATTTCTTGATGCTACCATACTGGATTTTACCATACTGAAGACTATCATATTGATTGCTACCATACTGAAGGCTGCCATATTGGTTGCTACCATACTGAAGACTATCATATTGATTGCTACCATACTGAAGACTATCATATTGATTGCTACCATACAGAAGACTATCATATTGATTGCTACCATACTGAAGGCTGCCATATTGGTTGCTACCATACTGAAGGCTGCCATATTGGTTGCTACCAATGCCATATTGACTGAAGGCTTCCATACTGGATTCTAACATTCAGGGATACTGGAAGCTACCATATCTGATGCTACCATACAGACTGAACATTGTGAACATGATGGTCTGAAGTTCTGCCAAGGTTGTCACATATATCCTATCTTTTTCAGGATGGATTTGATCATTCTTGTGTTATAACAACAGTAACATTATATGCAGCAAAGTGGATACTAAATGTGCCCTATATTTTAGAGTGTCACATATGTTGTAAGGATGTGTATACACATATTTGAAGGATGCTGAGATATCAGTTGTCTCATTGCCATGTTTGAGAGATATCAGTTGTCTCATTGCCATGTTTTAGAGATGTCTAGTTATTGGCTCATTGCCATGTTTTCAGTCTCAGATATCTCATTGCCATGTTTTATAGATACTGAGATATCAGTTGTCTCATTGCCATGTTTTCAGTCTCAGATATCTGTGATACAGTTGTCTCATTGCCATGTTTTAGAGATACCGAGATATGAATTTTCTCATTGCCATGTTTTCAGTCTCAGATATCTGTGATACAATTGTCTCATTGCCATGTTTTAATGATACTGAGATATCAGTTGTCTCATTGCCATTTTCAGTCTCAGAGATCTGTGATGCAGGACCTGTTTGAGGACCTGAAGGATGGGACCATCTTGCTATCTCTCCTGGAGGTCCTCAGTGGCATGACACTGGTGAGTAGTACTTATACATGTTCCAGGGCCAACCTCTGCAAAGTGTCTGTATCCTATATTTCCATGGTGCCCAACATCTTAATATTTTAAGACTATCTTTTCTACAACGTAAAACAGTACCTCACACATCCAAAAAAAATTAGTATCTATTCATTATGAAAATTATAGACTGTTGTATCGGTGATATTATTTATTGAGTTTATTTTTTATAGTATGTTCACTTTGTAGTTGGTGTCACACCAAGATGTAGAAATTGAAAACCTTCAAACCAGTTGTTCTCAATGGTTCATTAGTAGCAAAATATCTATATTTTGACAAATGGTTTTAGATTTTTTTCCTAATGGATGGAAATATAAATTTATAATTTTTCAGCAATTAATACATGTCTGATTGGTGTTTCAATCTTTTTTCCAGAAACGTGAAAAGGGTCGCTTGAGGGTCCACCACATCAACAATGTCAACCGAGCACTAGAAGTCTTGGAACAGAACTATAATGTGAGTTCATCAACATGTAACAGTTGTAGGATATCACCCTCTGCCTATGAATCAATTCTATTATAAGCATGTCTACCAGTCTATAGTGAATATATCCCATGATTTACCTGGCCCCTGTTTCACAACCGCCTCCTAACTATTTAGGATCTCCTAAACCAGTCCTAAGTGTTGTCACCTCGTAACAAGTGTTACACAAGTGTTACACGACAACGTCACAAGTCATATCCCTTCTTTAATCGGCATCTAACTTAGGAGGTGATAAACTGCGTCATAAGTTGGGAGCTCCTAAATTTAGGATGTCGTTGTGAAAAGGGGGGGGGGCCTGGTATGTATCTTGTGAATAATGTGGCTTCCCTTTGTGGCATCGTATTAAATGGTACTTTCAGTATTGAAAATAATAGTAATAATTAGCAAAATGTGCTCAGAAATGGATATTTGCACATGTGTGTTTGGGGGAAGGTGACAGTGATTATGGAATAATATTCCTGTCATGGTAGAATGTTGAACTTCGGCGCCAAAGGTTCCAGGTTCAAATCCCTCCCCAGGAGCCTGGCATCAATGATTCGCTGTCTGTAGAATGGCAATGCAGTTATCATCCTTGGTCTGTCAGTACCAGCCGGTGCTCTCAGGTATACTACAACATTCAGCGCTTCGGATATTACGGATTTCCTCCTGCCCTAAACTGACAAGCCGTGATATAAGTGAAAGAATCTTGAAAGCGGATCTAAACCCCAATTCCAACAACAACAACAAATATCCCTGTAGGAACACTTTCACCCATTTGTGGTTTGACAGAAGGAAATTGCACTTTTTTTGGCAATAAGATTTGTATAAAAGATTTATATGAAAACATGCAGAACATGACAAATGAGTAACAAAGACATTGCTGGGCCTTTGAGTATATCCTCATATAGTACTCCTTCCCATTTATGAAAACATAACAGAACATGACAAATGAGTAACAAAGACATTGCTGGGCCGTTGAGTATATAATCATATAGTAATACTCCTTCCCCCATCAACCATCCATTGCTACCTAGCCAGGTTTTACCTCCATGTTCTGTGCAATAAAGCACTTACCAGCGACCTAGACCTAGACAACATCAACAGTCATTCCAAGTAACATACCAGTCCCCTCTTAACTTACACCGTTAACAACAAGGATATCAGCAATCAGTGCATCTCAAAGACAAGTCTCGATTGCATTGCCCTGTGGCACCCCTCAAAACTGACAAGAAAGCATTCATCTTAATGGTTCGGTAGAGTCCAACGTGTTAGAGAAGGGTAGAAAGCAATGCCATGACCTTTCCCTATTAGGCAAAGTAAAAGGTTACCAGGGTACTCTAAGATATGAACCAAGTTGTGTATCTGTCTGATTTATGTGGAAACAACCCCACAAAAAAAAAGAGATAATAATCGTCCAGTTCTCTCGTGAATCTGGTGGAAATTGTATTTTACCATTATTGAAACTAAGATCGCCGAATGGAATTTGAAAAGTTTTTGGTTCCTGGTGATTAATTTGGAAGTATTCCAACATCTTGATGAAACTGCGGAACAAACATTCACACATCTCTTCAGGCCATGATGTAATGGAGCTTGATGGGTCGTATGAGGCATGATGGGTAGTTAATCGCAGGCACATTATGTGGTTATCAACGTATCAATATCCACTGCCATATAAAGATGATAGACAGGAACTTGTGCAAGAAATTGAATATCTTCATTTATGGCCAAGCTGTCGAGAACGTGCAATTGATTTCTTGATGTATGTTTTAGGAGTAATGGTTAAGTTTAAGTTTGATTTTGGATATATTCCTTATTTACAAGAACAAAAAAGCAATTTGTTAATGTATGGGTGAAAAGATTTCTGCTGCAATGTAAAACAAAACTATTACTCACTCATTCACTCACTCACTTACAAATGGCATTCAATTTAATGATTATATCATGAAAACACCTATTACAAACTGGATCACAAAATCTCACCTGTTCTGTTAGTACTAATTCTACCTATGACAGGAGGTTAGTGTTTCTACCAGATATAGTATTTATCTGACCTGTAGCAGTGGTGTTGTAGGTGTGGTGATCACTTTATACACATCCTGGCTTTGTACCGAGTTACCTCCCCTTAGCAGTTGTCCACGGATTTTATCGTCAATTGCACCCGCACCTCGCTGTTTATAGTTTTGGACGAGGTGATAATTACCTAGAAACTTCTGCTTAAAGCAATTTGTTGAGCCAGAGAGTTCGGGTTTTATACAGGAATATCGTGAAGGATTCAACAGGTGCTGCTGCTGAGGTAGTTTTGATGTCTTGAAGGCAAGTGCCAAGTAAGGCATTTTCGGTGCCAAAAAGGGACGTCCTTTATTGCAGCTTTTAATTGAGTAGAAAAATGTGGGGAAAAAAGTGATAAATGCCTGGAGAAGATATCACCTGATGGTGATTAAGTGCTGATAAAATTCATTTAAAGAACCTAGGATGTTTTTTTGTTTTTTTATAGTACCCATGTTTTGAAACCTTATGTTACATATTTAAAATTGTGTAGAAAAGCAATCAAACTCAAAATCGGTCATTGGAAATTCAAGTTAATTGGATCCTACTTTTGGTGTAAACCAGATCTTACTTTTGGTATTAACCAGACCAAACATTAAAAGCTTGGAGCATATTCAGGCCTAGAAATGATAACTGACATCAGAAACCATAAAACACATACCAAACATGTTTCAGATTCTATGTTGAATGAAGCATTTAACATTTTCAGTCACTAACTCTATGTAAAACTTCAGATTCTATGTAGAGTGTAATATGAATATTTTACAATTTCTGATGTCAGTTTTCATAAGTAGACCTGGCCCTGAGATTACAAAACCTTTTTAGTACGATTTAATGCTCAAGCTCAAATTTTATATGGAAGTTGTGAAGAATACTTTGAGTTGAGCATATAATCATACTCAGTGGGTTGTAAATGTCCTTGTTGCGTATTAAGGTATTTCTTATGTTGGCAAGTATGATGATGAAAGAAGAAAGAACTAGTAGCTAGTTATATTTTTCCATTGCAATCTAAAATATTTAAGAGAATATTGACCTGTGGATTTTCAATCAGAAAAAAATTTAAATAAATTTCATTAGACATGTTAGACTAGTTTAGATATCAGTAGGTCAAGAACGTATTATCTGTACAACACGTGTCAGGCGCATAGCTGTCTATACACAGATACACAGCTGAATCCACATCAATTTCCTAGCTAAATTAATTTTTGAAACAAAACATAAACATAGTGTAGTTACAGTACTGGTGAATCCACATTAAAATACCCCTAGCTACACACCTGCATTTCTGATATGGAACCACATTGAGCTCAGTCTCTCCAGTAGCTCGTGTCCATCTTATGAGTCTCACTAGGACCACAGAAACATTGTGTTGTAGATAACTTCATTTCATAGCTGTAGTATTTTTAGATCTCATTTATATCTATCTACCTGCATGGCTTCTCCTATTTGTAGCATACTGTACTAAACGTATTTCTAATGTACTTCACCATTTTGGTATTTTGGTTATATTTTAATTACCAGAAACGATTGTGGGAGAAGGGAGACACCATGGTTCCCTTTGCCTTGTGTTTAAGAGAAGTAGTTTGTTGCGATTTCCTTGGCAATTTTTTTAATTCTCACCGGTGTACACATAAGAACCGTGTGTGTTGTTGAAGAGAGTTAATCACCTCGGTCTACAGGAACTCTCCTCTCAAGGAGACTGTAATTACCGTGGGTCTGAACAGGAAGTCGAATGTTCACTGACATAGTGGCGCTTTCCAGATGGCTATTTTAGCTGCTGTGGGTGATCCTTGTCACATCTCGGAGGGATTCAATGAATGAATGGATAATATTAGTCTGAGATCTGATGTCGAAATGTACCTAAGAAAAGGTCATGGCCTAGTTTTAGAGCTGTATCAATCTTGAGGGTTTCACAAGAACTTTTTTGCATTATCAATTTTAAAGGTTTCACCAGAATGTCTTTTGCATCAATCTTGAAAGTTTTACAGGAATTACACTTGATTTCCTAATTTGTGTTTTTGGTCAGAATTATCTTAGCCAGTCAAGAACAGGCATCTTACATAAATACCATCTGGAATTGGTTTGGTGAAGAAAACAAATTTAGCAGTGAAATAGTCTGTATACTCCCCAGGTGGTTGAGAAGGGACTGAGTGCACACTGATCCATTGACCCCTGTAATAATGTAGTGCTATGAGTACAAATTTGGTGCCTTTTTTTTTTAATGTGTACACATTATTATTATTTACATCTTTGCACTTTTAACATTTGTTCCTGTTTGCATTTTAATAAGCTACAACCTGCAGGCACAAACTTCTCACACATACAGTAAAAGTGCATATGTTGGATGTATTTCAATATTTTCTCAGAAAATACGCAAAACAGTTGCATCACCGAGCAAATAAATAAAACATTTGCACAAAAACATTTGCACAGTTACAAATGGAATGCGAGTGGTTGGGAATTTAACATCACTGTAGCATTATTTCAGTCATTTACGCCCATTACAAATGCAATGTGACTCCAGTACCTATATATCATTAAGCATGGCCTGACATGTTAAGATATCATGGACATTGGGTCTGAGTATGAACAATAGGTGGACCAATTTCTTTGATCTTATGGGTTAATGTATTGTTTTGATGTTTACTTAAAGGGTTGGAAGTACTATTTCGACATCTTTGAGGACTGTGGTGTAAAACGTGTCGTGTAAAAAGAAAAAGAAATTGTGGCATTGGCCAAACTCACAAGGTTTACTGGCTCTAATGGATCTGTGGTTTTCATGAAATAATCATGATCTGTACACAAAGTGTAATTGTAGGTGGCAAATAGTAGAAAACATCCGTTATTGCCTTCAAAGGGATCGATCGCTTCAAGACTAGCCGAGGGCTAAAGTGTAAAGTCATGTATTTTGCACGAGTCTTTATCTCTAAGAAAATGGTTAATGTTTCAGTTATAGAATGTCTTCATGTAAATTGCAATGATATAAAAGAAATTAAATTTGTCAATTGGATAGTATAAATAATATACAAGTCTGTACCGCAAACATGCAATTTTTACCACCATTCCAAACATTATTTTTTATTTTAGTTCATGAGCAGCAATGTATTTTTTCACCACGATAATACGGTAGTATAAATTTATACTATGCTGTTTGGTTGTAGATTTCTTTCTTAAGTGATTTAATCTGAATGAATGCATATGTTACGTAAAAAAAAAAAAATTCCAATGTTTTAAGACAGGTGTTTATCCAATACATGGGGAATATCAGTTGTGTTTTATGTATTGGTTACTTATTTGGCAGACAGACAGACTGACAGAAAATGCAATATTTTTTTAAATTGAAATTTATGTTGTTAATCTATAATCTCTATTGATGGAAACTATACCCAAAGGCAGTAATTGAATTTAACCTTGTCTGTCTTGTCTAAATTATCCCAAGACCTGATGATAGATAATTAAATAACAGAACATCTATTGTGTTTTGTTGAAGGAAATGCCACAGACATGTTTAGTTTGTAACAATGACTTCTTTAATATTACTTTTTTTTAAATCCCCCAAAAATAATTTTGATAATACTGTATGTTAGCATTATCACAAGACAGTAGTTGTTTATTATGCATTTTGCCAAATATTCTAATCTGATGTTGGCAATAATATTGTAATCATGGTTAAGAGCAAGGTAATACATGTACCTAGTATGGGATATTTTATATTATCATCTAATGGAAATTTGAATAGGAACATTATTTACACATTTTTGCCATTTGTTTATAAATAATATGTTGAATTTGGCCAAATATTATGTGCATACATATATAGTAATATAGTATTTATTCAAATGTTACCAATATACCTTGACATGACCATTAATAAGAGTGCAATTCAAGTAAGTTTATGAGAACAAGGAAGTATACAGATATTTTGTGTATCATGCTACTTTGCCCGACTAATAACTGCAAATTAGGGAGCTAATTTCACATGACGTCATTTTCGTGTGATTTTTTTTTGATTTTTTTATTTTATTTTTTTTGATTGGGGTTTTAAGTCGCTTTCAAGATTCTTTCACTTACATCACGACTTGTCAGTTTTTTAAGGCAGGAGGAAACCCACAACATCCGTAGCGCTAAATGTTGCAGTAAACCTGCGAGCACCGGCTGGTACTGACAAGAC